>PVHP010022348.1:15456-28703 GCA_004024765.1 Zapus hudsonius
GTTTACTGAGCCCCCTTTGTGTAGAGATAAGGCAATGCAACCCATCCCTAGATTGTATATAAGGTTGAATGTGAAAATAAAGTTTTGAGATCTGCTTGGACACTTCTCCCGGCTGCGTGTGATTGTCCAGCCGTCGCGCTCACCTTTCCTCGATGGAGCCAGGTCTCCTGCTGGCCAGAGAGACTGAGGTTCATTTAGCGGGGGCCAGGGACCCGTGCGGTAAGACATCTGGAGAAGCACCCCAACACATGCAGTCTAAAGAATAATCCTCACTTTGCTTCATTCCCTGGGTTTTCTCCTACCATCCAGACAGCTGCTTCTCTAGGTCCCTTATCTTCTTCCTGCTCTCAGGTTTCTCAATCTTCATCTCTATTCTTAAGGAGATCTCAGGTACACCAAGGCATCCTAAATCTAAATATGCAAATGGATCACAAAGGAACAAACAAGAAAAGTGAAGAGTTGGAAATCAAAGATAACAGAAATCAAGATTGTGAAAAGGCCTCTAAAAAGGTACCTCTTGAAAAGAGTTGCTGCAAGTGTTACATCACATTCCTCTCTATCTCTCTTGAACCTACTCTTATCAGGCTTCCACCCTAATATTTTACAAAAGCTACTTTTATAGTCAGTAATGAGGTTTGCTCTACTAGTTACTTTTTCAATTCTGGGGCACTACATGATCAGGATCATTTTAAGCCAGGAAGGGTTTATTGCTGTTTACAGTTCCCAGTTATAATACAGCATGGCAGGGAAGGCATGGTGGCAGGTGTTGGTCACATTCAGTCATATAGTAATCTCAGTCAGCCCTATCTTTTTTCTATAGTCCAGAACTCCAACCCATGGAATAGTGCTGCCCACAGTTATGGTGGATTTTCTTCCCTCAACTAACTAATAAATATAATCACTCACAGGCATGCATAGAGCCTAACCTAATCTACATAATCCCTCTTAGGTGATTTTTGGCCCTGCTGACAATCAACATAAACCATCACACCTAAATTAATATTTCTAATAATTCATTTATTCATTTTATCTGAACTATATATAACTTCAGATGAAATTTACCACTTCTTCATTGTAATATTTTCTTGTTTTCAATCTCAGTATTTCTTTGCTTTTCATCCTATCTTCCTGGGTGATCCACCTCAATCTCTTTTGATGGTTACTTTTTTTCTTCATGAACTCTGAAAATTGTAATGCATTAGGTTTGAACTTAGTCCAATTCTAGGACATCATTTTTCATTCCTACTCATTAATTAATATTGATGTATTAGTTTGGGAGGGCTGCTGTAACAAAGCATCAGAGTTTCAGAATTTGAAGATCTAAGATCAATGTTTTGGCAGGGTTGCTTCCTTCTCAAGGAAAGAAGGGAGGACTGTTTGAAGCCTTTTGTTTCACAAATGACTGTGTTCATGCATGCATGGCATTGTTTCTTCTTTCTTTCTTTCTTTCTCTCTCTTTCTTTCTTTCTTTCTTTCTTTCTTTCTTTCTTTCTTTCTTTCTTTCTTTCTTTCTTTCTTTCTTTCTTTCTTTCTTGTGTGCTTGTATGTTTTTCTAATTCTTCCCACTTCTATAAGGACACCAGTCATCTTGGAAAAAGGCCAATCTAATACCTCTTTTTAACTTTATTTCTCCTGTAGTGAACCTATCTCCAAATCAGGTCATGTTTTGGGGTCCTAGATTTTAGGACTTCATCATAAGAAGTTTGAAGTATGTGTGTGTTGGGGATGGAGATTCAAGCTATCAGTAGATTTCATTAAAAAGTTTGTTTTGGATGGGATGTGGTTCATATACTATTGTGTACCCTTATTTCTCTAGCTGGGTCACTGCCATGTTCTAAGTTTCCTCCCAGATATTTAATGTTTAACATACACACACACAAAGCTCCTCATCTCTGTACCTCAGTAATTACAAAGTTTCTTGCTCCTCTCTTGTCTTCCTGAATTTGTTAAATGGAAACTTTGTACTTCTAGTTCCCTAGGTAAAAAAAAAAAATGATTGTGCCATCTGTAAGACTTTTCTTTCAAATACAAAAACTAACCATCAGCAAATACTCTGTTCCTTATTCAAAAGTTATCCAGCAAACAACTACTTATCACTATGTCCTCTACTACCAATTCTATGTGAGCTATCCTCCTTTTCTATGTAAATTTTTCAAGAGGGTCTTTTGATTGGTCTCCCTGCTACATTCCCTGCCTCTGTGGCATGTTTTACTTAGAGAATCCAGGTTGATTTTTTGAAGCATCATGAGAATTCCTTGTTTTGGACCTTACTAAATTTTTCATTAGATTGGACCCTAGTTGTCCTTCTAAACTTGTGTCTGCCTTAGGACACTTCATTCTGTGGTATGTACCCTTACCCTAGCCTCCTTGCTGGCTTCCACATAAAGGACTTCTCAGTAACCTTTGCTTCAATACAGTTTGCTTTCCTTTCTTTTGACAGCATTGTTTAGTCTGGTACCTCCTTTTCATCTTTGGTCAAATGCCACTTTATTAAAGGCCTTGACTGATCTCCTGCCTAAAATGCAAATCCTCTTTGTGATCTTGGGAACTCTCTGTACCTCTGCCCTGCTGTTGTCTTCAGCGTTTACCACCATTTGATAAACAGTACAGTTCATATTTTATCATCAGATTCCAGCTGCAAAATGATCGCATATTCCTTTGCTTAGAGATTGATATGTACACAATCCGTGATTAACATTAAGAAACATTAGCTGGCCGTCTCAAGTTTTCTTCATCCAATTATCATTTCATGCTATTTTGTTCTGTGCCAAACCTTGTGAGGAACAGAAGGAACACAAAAATAAGGACATCCAAGTGTTTGTCCTTAAGAAAATCACAGTCCAATCAGGGAACAACATAGAGCTCTCAGTTTTCCCAGAAAGAATGACACATAGCCCAGTGAGTGAAAAACATTGGACTAGAGGGAAACACTCAGCAAATTAAGCTCACATGTACCCTTCCCCAAGGTTTCCCGACTTGCAGTTTTCTTGTATTTATAAAAATAGCTAATGTTGACTTTCATGATATCTTTGATTTATATGCTTGTGAAGGCATGGCTATGATTATTTATGCAAATAAAATTAATTTAAAAATTCATCAAAGTCTTTCTTTAATGTAGGGGGGATGAGTACTCTACTGAAGGGGCCCTCATTGTGTGGAAGAGTTTCAAAAGCTGGAAGTGAAGTACTAATTAAGGAATGTTGCTATGAAGTTTTTAAAGCAAATTCTTTTTATTTCAAAATGACTGATCCCCAATATCTATCTCCTTTGTATGATTTGCAAAAAAAACAACAATAATGACAACACAACTCTGATGCATGCACTGAGTTTTTTATGATAGAATTGAAAGAACCCTGAATTGAACCTTTAATCAAGAAATGCTATTGATTCTCCATGACTTTAGACAACTTTTAAGAAAAAAAAACTTATCTGGAATTTCACTTTCAACCTATATTAAGCACTTCTTGTTCATAATGATACTCAGCAGTCAAGAAATCTGTGATTCTGTGGCTTTACTTTCCTGGCTTTGTCTAACTATGTGATTAATACATCCTTACTTAACAGTCTTATAAGATTTTCCATACTGTTCATATGACCAGAGCTCTATTCTCATTTTAAGTATTTTTTTGGGAGTACAAATGAATGGATATATACAATTTAAACTATTTATTTGTCCCTTCCTTCAGAGACTCCATGGGGAGTTGATATTCTTGGATAAACATGAAAGTAGAGAGTTAAAGAGCCCTTCCTATGCTCTAAGTCCAAATGTAAGCCCTTATCAATATTAACTCATCAAATCCTCATTTAGGCCTATGAGGATACAAGGCAATGAGGACAGAGAGAAGCCTGACTAAAATGGGAACACTGAGTCTTGGGCCCAGGAACTCTAGCTCTCATCTTACCAACTGGACAAGGAAGATCCTTAGGTCATACAGCATTCCATTTGTAAGCCTGGATTTCCATCTTACCTTCACTTAGTTTTCGATCAATTTCCATATATATGCATGTACATATCCACATATAGTCCTGAAAACCCACAGACATGGTCCATATATTTTTCAGTGTCACCAATTGGCATCATCTCCCTGATTTTGACAGTTTCTAATAGAAGGCAGATACTCTTTGTTCCTGATTGATAGCTGCAGGTATTACTATTGTACTGCTAAATGCTTTATTAGAGTCTTCTTGGTTTGAGGAACTTTGCAATAATTCTACTTGATTTTCTCATTTATCAAAGAGTGAGGTTCAACAAAATCAATAGGTAAGTGCATAATAAACTGTCTGTATGCTATAAACCATTTAGATTTTCAGATATTCTGTTTTATATAAAAATAGGTGTGTATTAGGAAAACTGATAAGTACGGAATACTATTCATTTGTCACAAAAATGAACTAACATATAGTGACATGGATTGCTATTTAAAAAATAATGCAAGACATTAACACTGCATCATGTATCTAGAGTAATGTCATTTACATTGATGAAACGCACAAATACAAATTGTCACAATGAGTATTTACAAAGCCTCATAGTTATCTAAGGGAATATATAAAAACTAAAGTGCATAGATATGGAGAATGAGAATAGAGATTAACAGTGAGAGGAAAATTGAAACTAAGGCAATTGCATAAAAGAAATCTTTCCATGACAGCTTTGACATTGGGAAGAGCACCATCTCTAAACCCCAGCCTTACACTCATTTCATGCTTGCTCCTGGTAGGATTGCAGGATCGTTATTGTTGTTAGAGGCAGAGTCCATGGATGCAGTGCAGACTGAATTGGAATTCATGATCCTCCTGTCTCAGCCTCCAGGTGCTGGGATTACAGTTATGTACTGTGATACCTGGCTTCTGGAATGACTATAAGTAGCACTCAACTTTATCCTGTCTATCTTATAAAAGGCTTCCTGTAAAGGATTAAGTGAGATGGTAACTATCTGGACATATAGAAATATGGATGTGCTGAGAGAAATCACTTTTATTCCACTGGTCCCTTATCATGTTAAAGAACAATTTCTTTTTAATTTTCATTTTGTTATTATTCTATTACTCATGTCTGCTTTTTCGTGTGGGAGCTATAGTCCTGATGTCCTCTTCTTTTACCAATACTGCCAAGTCCATCTGAAAACTTTACAGGCTTCTAGCTTAAAGTATTACTTATAATTTCATTTACAGATCATCTACTTAAAACTAATATTCAAACTGTATACAATAATACATCCCTGTAACCCCAGCATTCAGAAAGCAGAGACAGGACTCCCACAATTTCATCACCATCGTGGTCTACATAGTGAGTTTCAGAATAGCCACATACCCCTATATAAGTGAGACACTATCCCCAAAGAACAAAAATAAAACAAAATAAACAAAAATACCAAAATTTAATATAATTCTAAATGAAATGATTTTTCCTGGAAGTATTTAGGAAGAATTTTTTTTTGTATTTTTATGTGTGCTTTATGAAACATTTTTAATATTTAGTATTTTGTCGTATCCCTAAATTGATCTTCAAAGGAGCCAGTGTTTCTATTTGAGTGATATGATGGAGGGACATAACTATTCAAGAGCAGCTTAGAAGTGGCATGGCCAGAATGCACATCAATATTCTCCTCTCCAAGTCCCAGGCCTTTCCCATAACAACACAGTGTGTCTCTTTAAAATAACCCTTCTGGAATTATGGAACATAATCATTTTATTTTTTCCAGTCATGATTAGGTCACTTTAAAAAAGTAATATCTAATTACAAATGTTGTTTAGGAGTTGAAACTCATAATCTGCAATGCATATCTTTTTTCTGAGGTCTTGGATAGGCCTCATCACTTTGAACACTAGCAGAGCTGCTGCTGCATGAAGATATATGGCTGAGGCATCTTCTGACTCTTAGTGTGAGATTGATAGACTACGTGATCTCTAAGGATCTTTGCAGCTCTAATGCTCTTTTGTTAGTCAGATCCATACAAGTCACAAAAGGAAACATAGATCAATTTAAGAGTTGAGAGCCAAGGCACTTTTTCTGCTGTATTCCTAGGGAGTGATTACATGAAAGTGGTACTTATTTTGGAATTATTTATACTAAGATCACTCTTAGTGTTACTATAGACCTATTAAAAGTTCTTAATGAAATTATTGTTCATATAATCAGCTGTTATTTGATTCTTAGTAGCAATGATATTTGTTGGAACAAAAGATTAATTTGGTACTAAAATTTAAGCTCTGATTCTGACTACAAGGGTTATTTCAATGTGATAAGAATGCTTTGATCAAAAAAAAAAAACACGGCAAGAAAATCCTACCTTTTTGAATAGCAGAAAACACTCCTGTTTCTGTGCAGTTTTCAAAGACACTACAAAACATTTCTCTCTGCTTTAATAAAAAACTTCTAATAAGCAATCTAAGCTCACTCAACTACAATACAGGCTTTTGTAATCAGTTGTTTGTTTACACCAACTCAATTATATAATTAGTTCTGCAACATGAAAACAAGTTGCAGAACTAATTATATAATTGAGTTGGTGTAAACAAACACACACACACACACACACACACACACACACACACACACACAGAGAGAGAGAGAGAGAGAGAGAGAGAGAGAGAGAGAGAGAGAGAGATGAGAGAGAATATATATATCCCAGAAAAATGCCTTGGGCTTAATTTTATTCACATAACTCAGTTTTTCTCTTTCTTTATTTTCTTAATTCTACTTTCTTCATTTCCTTTCTTCTTTCATCTTCAATTTTGATGCAAATTCTCACTAAGTTGCCCAGGCAGGTCTTGAACTTGTGATCCTGTATCACTCTTTAAAGTGGCTAGAATTAGAATTCTATGCCACATTAATGCCTCTCATTGTGGGCATCCCTTCACTGTGGAATACCATGACAAAATACTGCAAAGATTAAATGCCAAAATATAAATCTGTCTATCACAGAATGAACTAATGAAGTGAACATACAGTTCAAAAAAGGGGAAATCCAAGTGGTCAATGATTACTTTAAAAATGTTCAACATCATTAGCCATGAGTGAAATCAAAACAACCTTGAGATACCATTTTACCTCAGTAAGAATGGCTATGACAAGAAAACAGAAAATAGATACTTGTGGGGATGCAGAGAAAAAGAAACCCTCATTCCTCCTGTTGGTGGGAGAGTAGTATCCTATTATCCTAGTATCCTATTATTTTATATCTTAACAATTATTGATTAAGTTTTATAGCCATTCTCATCTTAAAGGAATCCATTTCAGTGATATCCCTTAACTGTGAAATATTTTATCCAAAGGTTTAATTTGCTCTATCTTACTAGATCTTCCTAAATGCCCTACAGATGGAAAGGGCATTTTTTTATGTGTCCCATTTTCAAATGTATAATCAAAGGCTCAGAACCAGGATCAGCCTGCTAGAAACTCTGTGTCCATGTTTTCCTGCTGCAATACCCATACATACTCTTTGCACTGTCACCGCTTTGCCCTACCAGAAGTAGAGGGCAATCATAAATTGTGGGTATGCCCTTCCCATATTAATCTGTTTTGTGTCAATATTAAAATCAACTGATTCAAAGATTTTCTAAATGCTTCACTTTTCATTTATCTCTCTCTTTAGAAATGTTCACAAGGTTATTTAATTTTTAATGTTATATGGAATTTCAGCTTTACAGGGATGGCCACAATCTCATTTAAATACTCCTGAGCCAGTTCATTGACTAATTACCAGCTGTGGATATTCTCTCTGTGCTGAGAGTCTTCTCAATATGATGGATGTTGTTCTCTGCTGGGTTGAATGGATTCTAAATGAAGTGATTAATTTCAAAGATCAATTAGTGTAGAGAGCCAATATTTTACTCACAACACCGTCACGTTTAGAACAGTGTAGCAATCAAGTGAACTGGGAGGCACCTATTGCAAAGGAAAAGCCCATGGGGTGTACTGATTGTCTTTTGTCCAGGAGTGGGAGGAAATTTTTTTGTGAGCCAACAATTTTCCCTGCCCTGGCCTGCTGAGTAATCAGTGCCCTTGATTTGTTCCTTTAGTTTGCCAATGATAAGATTTTGAGATGAAAATATTTATTTACAAAGGATATTTTCTGATATTCTCCTTTTCTAAGTTAGAGGATCAGAAAGTCATAGTTTATCAATGGGAATCTGCTTTTAACTACACTAGAACCTGTGCCAATCTCTGAACTTAAGTGCTGTCTGCCCGAGGACATTTTGGAAAAGAACAAAATGTTAAAGTCAATGAAACGGAGGTAATTAACTTGTACATATTTCCTCCTGACCTCCACTCATGTTTTTGCAAGCTAATTGATAGCTATGGTAACATTAAGCAGAGTGCCCCAGTGCAGCTCGTGATCTTACCTGCATTCCCAGACTTGGTTGACAGAGAAGGAGGGTAGGGTACAACTTTGTCCTCTATTACAAGGGAGACCACAGGTCCAGCTTTGCTTAGGACACTCCTGTCTACTTACTAATAATGTCCCTTTTCAACCCAAATATATTCTTGTTTGGATGATAAATTATATGACTACTGTCTTTGTTATTTCTGATTCACTTGGCTATACCTTCAAATAGGCAGGGCATCCTGATTTTCCCAAATAGGCTGTCATTGCATGAATGCTCTGGTTTCAGAGATCTTCAAGAAGATATAATGATATGTGTGTGTGTGTATTTGTACATACATTCATATATAAGCATGTATACATGTGTGTTAAGTCAGTTTTGTTATATGTGAATATTGCATTAGTTTTCTAGTCTAAGTAATACCTTAGACTGTAGAAATGTATTGTATCAGGTTTTTAAAAATTAATATCTTTATTATGAGTAAGTATATACATTTTATGAGCAAATCTTGTGAATGTGTCCCCGTTCCCCTCCTCTCTGTCCCATACCCACTGGGGTACTTCCTTGGTGTGCAAACTGGATCTGTGCATAGGTTAGGGGGTTATGAACTGCACCCAAGGTAGCCAGTTTTTCTTTATTTCATCCCCCTTTGTGCATTGTTGCTGAGGGGATTGATGTCATGGTTTCATAGGTTGCAAATTTGAAATGATGGTTTCCTGGATAGCTGGTTCATTTCTGAGTGCAATAAGGGAAGGGGTGTTCTGGCTATGTGTAATATGTTATTCTTTCTCAATGCACCCTTCTTATTTTCAAATATATTCTTTTTATAAAGATATCAATCATATTGTACTACAGTCACTGCAATGATTTTATTTTACAATGATGATCTGTTTAAAGAATAGATAAGATCTGTTTTGCCTCCAATTAAGATAACATTCTGTCTTTCTATGAGTTTGAAATGAGTTTGGAGTGGGGGAGCAAATTTGAACTAAATCTATTATTACTTATTCATAAAACATTTGCTATGTACCAGTAAAATGTTCTCATGGGATCATCTCATTGAAATCTAGAATCACACTTACAAATACAGCTATCAAGTAGTTATCTGGATGTAAAGTTAGAAAATGTACCTCCTATCACAGCTCTACTTGTCCTGCCTCTCTCACAGATAGTAGTGGCTGCTGGTAAAATTATAATTTGGTGGAATAAAAAAGGAATTCAGAAGAAATAAAAAGGAATTCGGACTGTTAAATCTTTATTAGGTGGGTGTGATGATTTGAATCTAAAATGTTCCCCATAGCCTTTTATGTTTGCATATTTAATCTCAAGTTGACAACATTGTTTGTGGAGTTTGTGATGCCTTTCAGAAATGTAGCCTTGTTGGAGGAAGTGTGTGACTTGGGACAGTCCTTGAAGTCTTACAGCCCAGCTCTGCTGGCTCTTCTCAATGCTGATGTGAAGATGTAAGACAAGCTGCCTGCTCTCACCATGATTTCCCTGCCACAATGATCACCTTTCCTTCAAGCTGGAAGCGGAAATAGTGCTATTTCCATAACATTTTTCTGGTTGAGTATAATTTTCCCAGTTATGAGAAAATAACTGATACAGTGGGGTTTTATTGTTTCACAAAATACTCTTTAATTTTCCCAGTCAAGAAGAACCAGGGTAGAAATTACTCTTTGGCTTAAATGTGCACTAATGCCTGAGGAAAGTGTTGGGGATATTGGGATCCTTGAAACTGAACAATTCAGTAAAAGGAATGAATCCATTCAAGGTGGACATACCACAGAAAGTCATGCCACAAACCTACCCAACCTGCTTTTTCAAACTCGTTGCTAGGCTCTATTTCGACTTTAACCCTTTCATGCTTTGAATCCTTCAATGCAGAATGGGGATCTGTAGCTGTAATTTTTGTCCTGCAGATAAAAGGTGAGTTTTAAAGGGACCTGATTAAATTAATATGTCTCTTCGATGGTAGGTCCTTCCTATAGTTTGTATAAGATATAGTCACTGGGAGAACCAGTTGGCAGTGTTCAAAACTGCCAGTTTAATTCTTATGTGGGTTATTGAAATATATGTAAATTAAAAATCACCTTCCCTTGTGGTATAGGCTAAATTTATTGCTGCTTTCAGGGGACTCTAAGAATGTTGTGCATTACATGTTTCTGGGTCCGTGGGTTAGTTAGGGAGTTGCAGCATGCATCAACTCCCTGTTCACCCACGGGGGCTGGGTGAGCAGCGGCTTGGAATAGCTGTGAGCTGAACGAGAGATGAGACCCTCGGGAGAATGCGGCAGTGGGCAATTCTCATTTTATTGTATAGAGAGCAGTTGTTTATATAGAGGAAAGTCAGAGGTAGAAGCAAAGGAAGCAAGGAGATTGGCAGGGGCCTATTCTTTGGATATCTATTTTGCATAGATAGATTGAGGGGGCTATGTGACTATACATGGACATGTATAGAATTGTGATGTCAGCAGAGGAAATCTAACCTTATTGCTTAAGTATGTTATTGTAGCTGAACTAAGTTAGACTTTAAATTGCCTGCTAATCTCAGGGGACAGCTGTGGCCTGCCTGGGGTGTGGAGTGTTCAGGATTGCTAAGATTTATATGGGCCCTCAGACTTTGCCTCAACTTCCTTATAAGGAGGAGACAGTCCCAGAAGCCTGCCAGACTCAGCAAAACCCTACATCCTCCATGCCCCTCAGCAGGGTACCACAACTCCCCCTTTTCGTCTTATAATGGAGCAGTGGCATCATAAGCCTGTGTTATTTTAGGTAAGCTTTGATACTGTACTAAAACTTGATTGGTAGTGACCTGAGCAATATTGGTAATTTGCTGTTTGATAAACTGGATGACACAGGGGGCTATGAGCAGCAGGGTTCCTATAGCAAGGAGAGGACCGAGGAGTGGGAGGAGCCAGGAGATCAAAGGATTGGAGAACCAAGGGGAGGGGACATCAGGAGCATAGCGTTCAGTCAGCTCCTTGCAGAGCTTTTTTAGGGTTTTTACATTTTGTTCTACAGTATAAGACTCATTAACATAAAAACAGCATTCTTCCCCAAGTATTATGCATGTCCCTCCTTGTTCAGCTGTTATGAGGTCTAGTGCTCTGCGATTTTGGAGCACCACACCCTTGAGTGAGTTCAATTGTCTTTGAAGAGACTCGCGGCTGTTTGTAGTGGAAACCATCGCCTGGTCAAGTTTGTCTCGAAAGTCGCCTGCAAGGTGATGAGTTTGGATCAGAGCTGTCCCTGCCACACCTGAAGCTCCCAGAGACAATGTTACACCGAGGCCCACCAGCAGGGGGATGAAGATTTCTCTCGTGTGTCGTGGGCGAAGCTTATAAGCCATTTCTTCTTCTTCATATAGGTACACCTGTGGAACAATCAGAACTGGGGAGCAGTAAGTGGAGATGGAAGTGTTCATGCAGGGGGTAGCTATCCCTCCGCACCACAGGAGAGCAGGTGTCCTGACGCAGGTGGTCCTAGTTATGGAAATATTGAGGAGACAGTTAGCTCTGGTCGGTCTAGAATTAGTCAGGCAAAGAGGCACATCCTGACCAGAATCAAAGAGAGGGATGTCTGTGAGGCGGGGGGTGAAGATTGTTTTCTGCAGTTGTGCGATGTTCAAGGGAAGCATTGATAGGGACTGCGGTCAACAGTGGACGAGCAGGGAAACACAGAGGAAGCAGTTAGAAGCGTTAGGTCTGCGGGTAAAGGGGAGAAGATCGGCTACATATTGAATATATTGTATCCATGTCATGGTGGCTTGTATTTTTTCTGTAATTTGTTTTTCCTGTTTAAGAATACGGTGGTTAGTTTGTACCAGGTGGATGGCATGGTTCCATAGTCTGGAGATGTGAATAGTGGCAGAGGGAGAGTGTGAGGTGTCATAGGCATAAAGCTTTCCTGTCACTCCTGCTCGCCAGCGTTCATCCCAAGGGTCAAGAATAAGGATAGTACATTCTCCTCCTAGTATTCCCTTATTGCAGCTATAGATAGCATCTCTTTTACCATATCTTTCCATGACACAACTCCTATATCTGCATCCCCCATAATAATGCACTTCCTCAAGGCATTCTTTGTTAGTTTGGCGGAAGGGAAAGCAAGCATAGCTATTTATATGACCCACAGATCTGGGGGTTATAGTAAAGCGCTTGGCTTCTTGGCAGCCTACGGTAGGGCAGTAAGCCTTGCCAATGATTTTATCTGTTCCCTGATAGGTTTCCCATACATCAAAACGCTATCCCCCACCCGGAGGGGGCTTGGTGAGGGCTGGAGAGCCTAGTTGAGCGGCAGTTACACTGTTAGAATGAAGGAGAACAAAAACAGCAATTAGAACAGCAGTAAGAGAGGCTTGGGGTGGGCATGAAGCCTTTGCAGCATCCATAAGATCATGGATGTCCTTCCATGAGATTGGGCGTCTCTGACAGGCACAGCGATGACGTCGGTAGCATTTTCTACTTCTCATGGGTTCCTGATCCTTTAGGGATAGGCGGGCCATTTTCTTGGCTGGAGGGCTGGAATCTGACATTTCTGGCTGGAACCCAGATGGGTCTAGGTTGGTTCTGTGGAAAAACACAAGCAAAGCCCCTTCCTGTCGTGAGGAGGGGGTCTGGTCCCTTCCAGATACCATCTAGGGGATCTTTCCATCGTACTAGGATGGCAGGAGTTGCCTCGGGTGTTTTCCAGTGGAGGGAGATAGGGGGCTGTGATGCATTTTTATATATGTTAAAGATGTTAAGGGTGGTTAAGGCCATTGTTAATTGGATATTGGGAGAATAAGCACTGCCTTTTTGTTTTTTAAGTTGAGCCTTAAGAGTTTGGTGAGTTCTCTCAATAATTCCTTGGCCTTGGGGATTATAGGGAATTCCTTTATGATGGGTGATCTCCCACTGTAAGCAGAAGATCTTAAAT
>PVHP010022349.1:0-28541 GCA_004024765.1 Zapus hudsonius
TACTGCAAGTTCTTCAAATTCCCCGAGCTCATCCACTAGAGCAGTGCACATTTGTAGAGACAGCAGAATGAGGAGTGATGTTATGTTCTGGGAACATGAGTGACAGTTGTCATAGACCTACTGGAAGCTTTACGAGGGCAGTATAAGATTGTCAGGAATGTTTTACTTGTCTGATAAACAGTGAATCATTCCCCAAACCAAAATGTACAATAGTTATAGTGAGACTATGGAAAGAGGGAGAGAGCAAAACATTAGACAAAATGAATATATTAATTTTCTAAAAGTTCCAACTTCTGTATGCAAATAAAAACAAAGAGGTGCTGGAGAGATGGCTCAGCAGTTAAAGGCACCTGCTAGCATAAGCCTGAAATCCCAAATCCCAGGTTAGATTCCCTAATACCCACATAACACCAGATGTATAAGGTGGTGCTTGTATCTGAAGTTTGTTTGTAGCATCTGGAAGCCCTGGCATATCCATTCTCTCTCTCTCTCTCTCTCTCTGTCTCTCTCTCTCCCTCTCTCTCTCAGTCTCTGTCTCTCGCTCTCTCTGTCTCTCTTTCTCCTTCTCTCTTTCTCCCTGCCACTTTCTCTCTCTTTCAAATAAATAAAATATATTTAGATTTTAAAAAGGAAGGTATCAGGTAGGCTCTGTGGACAGTTGGATGTATCCTTTGAGAAGAAATGAATAAAAGAGATTGCTGAATCCCACAAAAGCAGAACAGATTCCCATCATGAAAAAGGAAGAAACTGTATCAGATCTAAGGATGGAGTGCTTGTGTAAGAAATCCCAGCACTTTCAACTTCCTTATGTGGTATAGAAGGGTACACCTCCGTTATAGAGGGGTACACCTCCCTTATATGTGTGGGGAGCCACAGTAACATGAGGATGCCACAAAATAGCTCATAGATTAGAAATATATATTACATTTCATGAAAGGCCTATGTATGAAATTGGATCATAAGCAGGCAGTGGTGTCCATCAAATAGCCTTTGCTCTGCTCTGGCAAAAAGACATGCAACTGAGGCTGAATCGGCTACTCACAATGGAGTCTATTTTCTCTGTATTAGCTTCTGAATTGTCAGGAAAAGTGTGGGAAAAAAAGAACGAGATAGAGGTGCTGGCTGGGAAAGCAAATATGAATTAGATTTGTGCTCAAGAGTCCTTCATGGGATATGAAAGCTTGGAGCCTCTGGGAAAAATTAGAGAGTGGGCAAGGAGCACATGAGGTAGAAATTATTGAAGATGTGCCTGATTTCTAACTTGCAATACAGAGTAAGAAAAAACAATCAATGAAACCTTATGCAGATAAGGGCTTTGATAATGCTTCAGTACAGGAAACTACGCCAGTCCTGAAACAGTCTGCCTTTGAACTGTTAAATTTAGGAAAGATTTTTTTAAACAAAAAACGAGTGAGCTTCTCATAGCCTACATTGTGAAAATGACAGAAGGGAGATGAAATTGTTCTGAGTGTTGTGGGAAGCCGAGCAACTGAGTAATGTAACTACTTATCAATCTGTAAAACCTTTAAAGACTGCACAATCTGAGGGAATACAGTGGAAATCCATCTATGAAGGATGGGCTCATTCAAGCTACTAGAGACACTTGGTATCACAGGCTGAGATTCTCGCAAATATCAAGAGTGTGAGGACAACAGAGCAAGGACAGGTATCAGTGGGCATGAAAGAGGCAGGGTTGGTTGACAGTTGACCGGCCCACAAATGCCTTTATTCACAGGGGACTTAAGAAAGAAGTTGAGTCATTAGGGTCTTCTTTGGGACTGGTAGGAAGATTTAGTGGTTTTGTGGAGCCTCATGGTGAGATATAAGCTTTATAATATAAGAGAGACTTTGGTCAATATGATGTTTCAGAAGTATATTCAAATCAGTTTTGTAAAGTGCAGTGAGAAAAAGGGAAGTCAGACAAGGGGGCTTGTCTGGGTCATTAGAAAGCAAATGTGGCAATATTTGTGTCCAGTCAGAGTTTCTAAGTTACAGAATAACAGTTCATCAAATTCAATGCTTATGAGCCTCTGGAAGACTTTAAAGCCCTTACATCGGATATGTAAGTCCATTGAAAAAGCCTGTGGCATTGGAGGCCATAAGCTTTAGAGAAGATATGGCTACTGTCACTTTGTTAAATGGACAGGGTGTGTCTCTCAAACTGCCTTCTAAACATTTATGTTTATGCACATATATTAGTGCTGGTCTCATCTTTGGGTAGAGAAGATTTGTATTGCAGTGGTTATTAGTTACTTCAGGGGTGTCTACATCATTCCCTCCAAGACTCAGTGAACACTGTGGAAAGGGGAGCAGGAAGAAGGTAAGAGCTTGAAGAAAAGGTGCATTTGTTTGGGCTTGCTATTCTCCAAGCACAACATGGCAAATGCCCTCTTAAGATCTCAGCAGCTATGATGACATGAAGGTCACCTGCAAAATACTACAAGATTGGGATTATTAACTATCTCTTGTGGAAGTGAAGGTGGGACTCACAAGGCCCCATCCTTCCCCTAAGGATTTATAGATAATTAATGGATATTAAGGGGAAGGGCTTATGAAGTTATGACCATCCCTAAGGCTTTATATATAGTTAATGATTGCAAGTGGAGAGAAGCTCAGGAAGACACCCCTTAGGATTAATAGGCAATTAACTGTTGCTGGACAGAGGGCCTGGTAAGGTCCCACATCTCCCCAAGGAAATAGACCATTAATTTTCTAAGAGAGAGTGAGATTGTTTTCGTTAGTGATGTATCTGCCTATAACTTGATCATGTCCAGTAAGTAATCCAAATCAAATTCACTGATGCACAAAAAAAATGCTAGGGTGAAATCTTTTCTGTGTTTTTTCCCTCTCTTCATTGATGGCCTATCAAGGTCTTCTCAGAAAAAAATTCATACAACAGAGCCTAAAAATTATTCACACATGCTTTAATCCCAGAATTAGGGAGAACAAGGGAAGATGATCACTGTGAGTTCGAGACCAACCTGAGACTACCTACTTAATTACAAGTCAGCCTGGGCTAGAACAAATGCCTACCTCAAAAAAAATTCTGAATGTTAGATGACATGGATAAGGGAGACTTTAATCTTTAAGATTACATTTATGTGATTAATGAAAACAAATAATTAAGCTACAATATTTGGTTAATAGGTAAAGCATGAATCTACTATGTGAGACTGTTTTTGCCATGAGAATATCTTCAATTAGAAATCCCTTATTATGCATGCACACACCAAAATAAGACTACTCCAGCAAATGAAAAATTTACATATACAATGATTTTAATCAGAGGTACCTATTTGATTGCACAATTATCTGGTTTGCAACACAAATTTGAATTTTGTCCTTGGGATTCTGCATTTATCCATGTACTTAATTATTTTGTTGGTACAACTTAGAAATGCCTGCTGGATATATTAGGGCATCGACTCTCACATTTATAGTATAATGGTTTAAAGTTTGCTAGACTAGTAAAATAGAACTTCCTGGGTGAGCACAGGAAATGTGTCTAGCTTCTACTCATAGGAGAAGAGTATGATAATCCACTTTAATTCTTTGGTAAGGAAGGAGAAACCTGTTTTTGTTTTTCCCACACACAATATCACTGCTTTTTGTGCTTTTTCATTTGGAATTTACTTCAGAATTTAGCCCGGTTCTTGGGAGAAGCTTTGAGTGGCAATCATATTGAGTTCACTCAATTTTCCACATTGTTAGTCCTGAAATGATGGTGGTAGGCTGTTGATCCCTAGTACTCTTAAGCAATAGAGAAAATTTAGCACTGGTAAAACTACGTGATTTATAGTCCTGAAGACAGATGTTCTCTGTGGAGTACCTGAGAAGAAAAAATTGCCTTGAAGAGCAGTGAGGCAAAACTCTATTTCCTTGTGGCTTTTCAGGGGGACAGTCAAGATTCTCCTTGGTTCTATGGGAGGGCAGTGTGGTGCCACAAGCTGGGTAGATTGATGACAGTGATAATGGTCTGGGCAAGGGCCAGAGTGTTTTCTAGTTAAGTCCCACTGATCGGCCCATTGGGACATAAGCCTGCTTCTAATCGAAATGATTTACCACTTACAGTGAAAAAGAGCATCACATTTAGATAGGTCATTGTTAACAGAAGGGTCTTTTGTCTTAGGAGTCACCCAGAACAAATATTTTTCCATGCTTTTGGGACAGGCTATGTGTTTTTCACTAAGATGTAACTGGGGGGGGGGAATTCCAGTAGCCACAGAACAACTGCTGTCCCTCATGCATACAGGAATGCTTGCAGATGTGTATGTGTGAAAATAGGATTCCACAGGAGTTCAAGATGCAGAATCCAGTTTGTAAGTGTTCTTCGCTTGGCCATGTTGCCAGGACTCTAGACAAATTTGTACTCAGACCACAAATAAATCCTTTCAAAGCCTCTAAATTCGTGAACTTTGGATCTTATTGTCTAACTCAATATTGAATTTCCTGTAACAAATTTCAGCTCAGCTACTTCAATGACCTAATGCTGTTGGCATAAGCATAGGTCAAACTGTCTATGGTCTCCCCAGCAACATTTTGTATTCTGTTTCCTTTCAGTCTTCACTTTTAATCTCCTCAGGGAGAGAACAGACTATTGAAATGTCAGCTGTCCTGAGCTATCTGCAGGGGCTGCTTCTAGGACCCCCTATGGGTATCAGAATTCATGGACTGTAAGTTTTTTTTTTAAATCTAAAATAGTCTAGCATCTACATACATCTGTCACATCCACTTAATCATATTATATTACTTATAATACATAACACATTATAAATGTTATATATGTAGTTATTTTATTGTATTCTTTAGGGAATAATGACAGAATAATTCTGTAGATGTCCAGTACAGATACAACACCTTTTTTCCCAAACATTTTCAACCTAGATTTATTTGCATCCTCTGATGCAGGGCAGGGTCAGTCAGGCATACTTGGTGAAATGGACTGAATCATGCCTCCAGGTATTCTTGCCCTAGGGTGGCCTCTTTCTGTATTGACTCTGGGCTTCACTCTGTCACTTATATTGACATGCACAAGGACAGGGATTTGAAGAGGACTTCTCTTCTTGGGATATTCAATTTAGCTGTGTATTGCACAAAAGACCAGGCTATTCTTCTAGAGGGAAATATTATATGAAAATTCTCAGGAGCAAGGGTTACCACAAAAGAAAGGAGGCCACATGAAATTATATATAAGATATATGCACATATATCCATTACAACTTGGCTGTGTAAGTAAGTAACACAGGTGAGGTCTTTGATATTTCTTAGCTTCATATTTTCCATTTTAAACATTACAAGTAATTCAACTACTTCACAGCTATTAAGTGGACTAGATAAAACAATGTCAAAAATTTAGTGTAATGTCCAAGTCATAGTAAATGTTAATGAATGGTGGCAGTAACCCACTATGATAGGTGTTATCAATACCTTAACCAATATCAAAATCACATCAACATCTTTTTAATAGCTAGTACATTCCTGATGTCCTTAATGTCAAGTATAACAAGAAAGTCACTCATTTTTATTATCACATCATTTAAACCATACATAAACAAAAAACATATTTCGGTCTGGTTAGTTATGATCTAAAGTGATAAAAATAACTCCTCTATAAATCACTTCATATTATTTCACCATACTAGTAAACATATTTTCCAAGATCACTCAGCAAGCAAATGAAATGATTGTGTTTGAATCTATCTACATATTCTTGTCATGAACACTAAAATATTAAAATAATTTGTTGGTTGTAGAAACAAAGTACCTCCAAAAAATAAGAGATGCTATTTCCCTTATTGTTCCATTACTAGTACCTTAAAAATTACCTAGATATAAAATTCCACAATTAGAGACTCAACAGTAATCTATCAATTGACATCAGATTGACAGTTTAGCAGGACATGGAAGATAGAACTAGATATCAATTGTGACAATTTGGACAATTACTATTTCTTGCCCAAGCTTCCTTGTATGTAAAGTGGATAATGTAAACACATTAAAGAAGTTTGCTTTGGCCATATGGAAGTCTTAGAATCCTGTATAGCTGGCAAATTGAAAACATCAGAAGGGTTCACCTATTACTTTGTTGTTATATTAAACTCTATTGATAATCAGAACCACATGCATAAAAATCTTAATTTAAAGATCAGAAACATGCATGTGCATGGTAAGAAAGACCCAGGAAACATGATGGGATATGGTCTACATCATGCTTTTCAGAATCCCTTCTTGATTAGAATCTTCTGGAATCATAGTAATAATTCAGATCCTTACTTAGGCTAACCCAGCCTTCCCTCTTCTATATTCTTATAGTTGCACCAGAGAAATTATGTGTGCATAGTTAGGTTTGGGGTGCACTGTATCAAACGAATATTCATAATTCAAGACACATGTGAATTAGATGAAAGATTTATGCTGACCTTTGAATTAAGTCACATGGAGAGTTGCTTACTCTACCCAGGTCTACACCATGCACATTTGGCTATTTCTAAATCTGTTTTATTCTTTTTTTCTCCCTCCTTACATCCTGAGGAAACTAGATACTAACCCTCCTAAAACTAGGTGTGTAAGGTGGTGGTGAAACCTATGAGAACCAGTTATCTCTTCTAGGAAAGAGTGGGTCCCAGAGCAGCAACACAGCTTCTCTTAGGTGCTTGTTAACTAGCAGAATCTCAGGAACTGAGGAAAGGCTCTGGTTCTCAATGTATCCCCTAATCAATCACTAGGGATTTAGAAGCATCAGAGTTTAGATGTCAGGTTTCAACTCCAGACATCGAGATAAATAGTCTTACAACTTTTTTCAACTCCAAAAGGGATTCTGCTATGCAGTCTGGCTAAAAAAAATTCATACAAAGAAATAGATCAGAAAATGGAAATATTTTAGGTCTTCCATTCCCTCCCTGTTCATAGATTGTCATATTTCAAGTCTTAGAAAGTCCTTCTGATTCGATTCCTCTACCCCACTGGGTCTTTCATTTCCATCTGCTCTCTCCTGAACGTGCCCCATCTGCCCACTGAGTCCTGTGAGATCTGAGTGGACTGAAGAAGGCTGGTTCATTTTCAAGTGTAAAACCAAGTGCAAAATGCAAAAGTCAGGTACTTGAAACATAACAGTGAAAAATAGCAAAATCTGCTTGGTTAGGGTGCTCCACATGACCACTCTTTTGGTTCTTTGTAATTTTCCTAATGCAATTTGATAATATGCTTGCTTTTGAATAGGTGAACAAGTGAGGGGAAAATACTTGTAAATAAATTCTCACATTTCACTCAATTTGGCATTAGGTGACTCAATGAAATTGATTTTTTAAAATCCTTGATAGTTTTCCCTGGATTAACTAGATAATAAGAGGGAAAGTGGATCCCTGGAGCTAGTTATGACCCAGGACTTTTTGTGTGTAATTTAACTAAATCTGGACATTTTTGCTCTAATTTAAGATTGAGCTTTATACAAGAGGGAGAAAATGTAAAACCAAATTCAAATCAAATACTTAAAATAACTGACTTGTATACATTGTCTCAACAAGGAGACAATTATGTCATATAATACCTGCCCTTTCCATGCAGTCTCATTTAAGACCTCATGAAGTCCAGGATCTCTACCTTAAAAGTACTTCCCAGAATCTGCACATTAACAGGACAGTACAAGCATTTAATAAGTTTCTTAAAGGTTGAAATGTGATTCACATACTATTTTCTCCAGTTTTCTTTCCCCTTATTCATGAGCCATACAGCATCTCATAATGCCACCCTACATTCCTTTTTCTTACTTGACATTTATAAAATTAAAAAAAAAATCTCTGGTCTTCCTTTGTACCAGTTTCCAGTCTGGTCATTTCATTGCTTACTACGTAAGCAGTCTGCTATGAGGTAGGGAAAGGTTACAGTAATCTTATTTACCTTTTTTTCTTTACTGCATAGATAAAGAAAAAAGCACAACCACTTACTAAATCTACCTAAATAGGTAAACTCTCAAGGAAGTAAAAGGGTAATGATATGATGTATAATCTTTTCTTTTTAAAGTCAATAATATAAAGAGTGTCTTCAAAAACACCAGTTTATTAGTACTGTAAAAGCACTTTGATATGTTGTGTTATTCTTACTGAGAAGAATGCCTACGTTCATGAATTGA
The DNA here is from genome assembly GCA_004024765.1 of Zapus hudsonius. NCBI lineage: Eukaryota > Metazoa > Chordata > Mammalia > Rodentia > Dipodidae > Zapus > Zapus hudsonius. Next base: position 8,129 of record PVHP010022349.1, read on the forward strand.
ATTAAGCTGATAAGCACTCTACACACTTACAGGAGGTTCTATGAATGATCATAGTAATACAAGGCAATTACTCAAAGTAAATGATTATGTAAATAATTATATAAATTAGACATAATTTTGTATAATAAAATATAAGTAATTATGTAAATTAACAGAATGCAGTTTTTTATTCTCATAAGAATGGAGAAAATTATTTGTGTCACTAAGTGTCACAAAGACTGTTGATACCTATGACACAAAAGAAACCTATAGCTGCTAAAATAACAACTCACATATATTATTTTTGAAAATGAGAGACTTGTTATCATTTAAGAAAGGGAAGCATTTGGGAAAACAAATTGCTCAGCTGAAAAAAATCTGGTTGAAAAAGCTAGCCTTCATTTTAATTGGAAAATGTAAAGACAAAACAAAACTCCTTAAAGTGATTAATGGATAAATTTTCTTGCAAGAAAATTTATTCAGCAGACTTCACTAAACTTAATTTAAGCAAAATATGTTTTAATATCAGAAAGCTAAGCATGCCATACAGAGTTTGAGGAGGAGAAATGATTAGTGAGGAGGAGAAGGAGGAAAGAACTTACCACAGATGTTCAGTTAGTGCACAGGCAGCAACATCTGAAAACAATAAAAATATATATACATTTTATAATCATAAAGTGAAAAATGTTTTCAAGGCAAAAATAAATCAATAGAAGCAAAATTATACAAATAAAGGAGATACACCTGTCTGAACTTTAAAAACAATTAAGTTATTTATTTGAGATAGAGAGTGAATATTGGTGCCGCAGGCTCTCTTACTCTTGCAAATGAAGTACAGATGAATGCGCCAATTTGTCTGCATGACTTTAGCTGAGGATTGGGGGATTGAACCTGGGCTAATAGGTCTTGCAAGCAATCACCTTTAACTGTTCAGCCATCTCCCCAGCCCGACTTGTGTATTCTTATTTACATATCTCATCATCCCAATTTTAGCATCAAAATAGGTAATTTATGACAACATGGATCAGTTCCATCAAAACCCTCCTTCTGGCTGGCATTCTACATGATATAACACCAATAAAAGCAGCATGAGGGCCGTGAGACATAAAGTAGAAAAAGCTTCACCTTAAAACCATAGACTATGGGAATAAATCCCAGGCACTGAGTTGGGTTGCCCTCTACAGTGAGTTGTTGGCCAGAGAGACCCATGAGGTCCCAAAGAATATAGGCAATTACCAAAATAGTTGATTATCTGCCAAAGCTAAAAGGTAAGACACTATTACTAAAGACACCACAGCCGTCACCGGATATAGGAATATCATGCTGGAACTGTCAGTGAAACGAGGTCCCTCCTGGCCAGCTCACAACGTGCTGGAATGCCTTATGGGGCTACTAGAGGACAATGGTCACCAACAACATGATAAGTAGGGACCCTACAGACTATGAAAACAACCAGAAGTACACACTTGTGCAATAGTGGCAAGCAGCCTGCTCAGTGGGAGAGAACTGCTATCTGGTACTGAAAACTAGGTCAAAATCCCATGGTCAGGAAAGTCATCCTTCAGAGAGAAACCCCCACTACTCTCTGGAGAAGAATGCTTCTCTCAAATAACTTTGCATATTCTTTTAATCGAAGCTGCTCTCATTCTTGTTTGGAGAAACTGGTTTTTTAAATTTCTTTTTCATCCATAATTATATACACTTAATGAGCGAACAATGTGTTGATGTCCCCAGTTCCCCGATTTCCCTCTTCCCTGTCCCCAATCATCTGGGTATCCTCCTCCATGGGCAAACTGGATCAGTCCATGGGGTAGTGGGGAGAAACTTTTATTGTATAATGGCTGAGAAAATGGAGCAGAACCAAGATCCATTGATAAATCAAGAAGGTAGCTGACTGCCCACCATGAGACATGCCCAGGAGAAACTGCCAAGGAAGATGCAACATGAACACTGCTCTTACTGCTAATTTGACAACCAGCTTCAGGGCAATAATGACAAACTCAGAGATCAGCAAAACCCATCAAAGCAGAGAACCCAAAACTAAGTCAGATTGCCAAAAGTGAATACCATAACCCCACTAAGGAGAGCCCCCAGAGTAATGGGACAGGAGAAAGAAGACAAAAGAGAATAAACTGTTATTATATATTTTTATTCTCATAAAAATGGAGAAAATTATTTGTGTCACTATGTGTCACAAAGACTGTTGATACCTATGCGACATTGCAGCATTTATTTTTCTGATACATGTTTTAAAGTTTGGCAAATCCACAGTCACCCACATATCAACCCTGCTCTGGCCTGAACTCAATCTTGAAACATCTATCCTAATACATATCTCTGATAATGCCATGTACACCCCCCATACCTAAGCCAAAACTCTCTGCGATTTACACAGAAGATTTACACAGAAGAAGGCAAAGTATTTAGCATAGTGTTCTGGGTCTATGATCACACCTATTACAATTACTTAAATCTCCCATAATTCGCTAATGTGCATTACTTATGCCTTTCACCTATATCTCCCACTATTTTCTATTGTGGTTTTCATTCAGATCTTTATTTCCTTCCTTTTTCTCTCTCTGTTTTTCTTTCTTAATTTCTTTTACAATATTTGGGTTCCCCCTTTAAACTTTGCTTCAATATTCCATTAGTTCTATAATGATAACAGTATTAACATCTCTATGTTTATCTTGATAGCCTAGAAGAAATGACTTTTGTTTTTCAGTGTTTTCTCAGTACATTTTTACATTATAGTCCCCTGAGAAAAATTCTCTGTTATGTTAGAGACATAGGTTTTTATGCTGTGAAATTGTACTTTCTAATATGAGCTGACTGAAGGAAGGGAATGATGCCTTTAACAGAAAGGTAATATGTGGCATGCACATTTTTTTGTCTTCACTGAATATCTTTTCAGTGAAAAGTTAGTTGCTGTTCCACTGTTTCTTTTGATAATGTTGAGCCTTATAAGAATAGCAATATCTACTGTGAAAGAAACTGTTAATGTGATGTAACAATAAGATAGAAAACTTAAGCTGAAATAACTTCCTCTACTGATAAATATTTTTAAGGTAAATTTGCTAATATTTTTCTATGGAATGTAAAATTTTTAAAAATACTAAATTTATGTGGAAAGTTAATAATGTTCACTGGTCATTTCTTGGTAAGGTACATTTCTTTTTTTTTTTGTATTATTATTTTTTAATTATATATTTTTATTTTTAAGATAGGGTCCCACAAAGCAAAAGCTGGTTTTGAACTTGCTCTATAGTTCAAAGAAACCTTTTATGGTTTATTGATTTTAGTCTGGGGGGATGGGAATGGTACCTGAGGCTCTTCCAATCTTCCCACCCCCTCTTCTGTGATGCTCCCTGAGGCTTGTCAGGCAAGATGAAGATCTGATTTAATGTCGCTTTCACTGTAGACTCCAGATCTCTTTTTTGTGAGTTTTGAGTGACCACAGTATCTGTTGCCCTTTCCCTGGAAGTGGTTTTCAGGCTTGCTGTGAGAACAGCATTCAAGTCACCACTTTCCCTGTGATGACTTCTGGCCCTGGTAGATGAGGCAGTGACCCATCTCAAAGCAGATAGCTGGCTCTCGCTGCTTGATGTATGAAGCTGCCAGTATTTCATCATTTGTGAGATAAAACAGATTCTGCTCCCAAGGAATATTGTTGGAACCTTTGCTAATCCACACCCACTCCCACATACTTTTTATTTAAATATATTCTTTATTATTAGTTGATACATTATGACACATACTTATGGGTAAAAGTAGCATTTTAAAACATGAATGCAATGTACCAAGATCTGATGAGGTCAATTGGTATTTTCATTCCCAAACACTATCCTTTCTGGATTTAGGACATTCACAATAAGCTTTCTACTAGTTACTTAGAAACATCTGTGCTGCCTTTCACAGTGAAACAATTGAACCGTTTGTTTAAATCAGTGCTTTGAGGAAGTGCAAAAGACTGGCCTTGAATTATGAACATGGCCACACCAGCATAATTTAATAGTAGAATTTATTGTTTTATGAAAAATGCATTGAAAAATGGCCTAATTGGAACTTTTCTACACTTAACCAACTATGACACAAGTGATTCTGCCTGCATGAAGCACGTAGATGTGCACACATCACAGTGCTCCTTTCACTGCATCCTATTTGGTGTGTAATATACCTCTCTTGCTCTCTCTCTCATACACACACACACACACACACACACACACACACACACACACACACACACACACACACACACACACACAAACACAGACACCACCTCAGGATGGAATCCCCTCCCTTTTCTAATTCTATCAGGTTTCTGTTTCCTTCTGCATTTTCTTTGCTCATACTTGACTCTAGTCCTTATTTCCATATCAGTCACAAATGGTTAATATGGAAAAATGTGAACAATGAATAGTTATGGCTTGGGAATGAACGAGTCATTGTTGCTGGCAGACCCCAAATGCATATTTCCATAAGTATACTTTGAATTAACAGCACAGAAAGGCTATAAAAAAGAACCTTTATTTGAAAGACAGGAAGCCCAGGGCCATCACAGTATCTTATTTCTCTTTTGTTCTGAAATGGAATTAATTTCATAAGTCTATGAAGTGAAAAAAATCCAAATTAATTTTGTTCAGTTTTGTAAAAAAGAATGTATTAGAATACAATAGAACCATGTCTTTGAAAAAGTATTTTTGAAATATTACATAGACATATAACAAGTGATTTAAAAAAAAGACTTAAAAAGTATAAAAAATTGTCAATACAGAGTGACATTTTGGTTCCAGGTGGACATTGTTGATCTTAATAAAAAAGAGATTTGGGGTTTCAAGGAAAACATATAAGAAGTCTTCCTGAACAACTCTCTTGTAGTTCTCAAATTTGAACTTTTTCTCTTTATAGGCACAGGGAAACCTTAAAGGAAAGACTTCACAAGCATATCTGAATTTGGATCCCCATACCCTTGTACATGGTATAAACAGCTTGCATCTGTAATTAATTCAGTGCTGTGAGGCAGTCAGGCTAGCCAATATAACTGAATCAGGGTCATTAGGAGACACTGTCTGAAAAATAAGTGGAACAATTAAAGAAAACTTTGGATTCCACACACATGTTGTTGAAGAAAGAATAGGAATAATTGGTTAAACAGTTTACTGTAGCAGGGCTCCCAAAGTGAACTTATTTCCATCTCTTGGCTAAAATCAAGAAATGTCCTTGAGCCTCAGGGAGCAGGAATCAGGTCTTTATCTCTCCCCCACCCCAAAGGAGTTCCCCTTCCCTAGAAAGTAGAGGTAGGATGTAACTAAGACTGGAAGGCATCTAGACACTTCCATGAGGATGGGACTGACCAGCCTATCCCCCATCCTAACTTATTCATGGATGTTTCTTTAAAATCATTTGTTGAGCAAACATTTTTTTCTTATCAGAGAAATATTTTATCATCTGCCTTATCTCATATGCTATGGCAAGCATTAGGCATACAGTGGTAATGATGTGAATACATATTTTATTTTGAACTTATTATTATGTGGTACAGAGAGGTGGGAGTAAAAAGAGTAATCAACTAAACAAAAGACAATGAAATAATCACTTACATAAATTAAAAATGAGAATAATATGGTTCAAAGGAAAAATATTTTGCACTGGGTGCCCAAGCCTGAGTAAGAGAGAATAAGCTAGTCACACAAAACTAGAGGAATTTTGAGGCAAAGGAATAATGAGCATAGTGGCCTTGCAGAGACTTATAGTTAAGCCATCGAGATGGGGCCAGGTGAGATCAGACCAGAATCTAGTAGGCAGAAAAGGAGTAAGAAAAGATCAAACTGTAGAGGTGGGAGGGGGCCAGGATGGAGATTACGTGATAGGCCATTGCTATTGAATTATACTGTCCAGGAGCCCTGAGGCATCACTGTTTTATAACATAAATATTTATGGCCACTCTATAGGTCAGTTTTGAAACTTCAAGAAAAGTTAGATGATGGTCAGTCTAAAGTGTAGCTAGCAAAGGAACAAGCTAGGTAGTTCTGGAACATACTGTGAAGATAGAACCAGTGGAACTTGCTGATGAATTAGATGGACACTGTAATGGAAAAATAAAAGAAATGAAAAATGATTGCTGGCTTCATATTTTAGTAACCGAGTTAATACTAGTATATGTAACAGAAGTGGTCAATGATGTGGGCACATGTATGTCACAGCTTAATATGTGTTGGGTCTCTTTTTGCCATGTTACGCTGGGGTATTTCCTAGTTATGAGAATATAAAGGTCAAGGAGAAAAGTGAATATGAAATGTCAGAATTTGTGGCTAGTGATACACACTAGAAGTCATTATCACAGAGACACGACATGTCTGGAGGTGGAAACTGAGGACTATGTCAGTAGAAAAGAGGAGAGGGCTTCAGCCAGATCCTAGGCATCGTCAATGCTGTGACACAGGCCTGTATTTCGACAGTTTGTTTATAGACAGAAAAATTGGATTTCATTTAAACGAGGCTTCGCAAAATGTTGAGATTTCATGACTCTTCACCCATCCACTGTTATGTGACATTTTTTGACAGGTTTATGCAACCTTCTTTACCTTTGCCCTAAGGAGCAAATCAGAATGGCCTACTTTCTGTCCTCTACAAATTTGTGTTTCTTTCATTGTCAATTCTGGAGTAATGGAAGCATAGTTCTTTGATGATCTATCAGTCACAGACCAGTGTGTATTATTTTCTGCAAGCACTTCTGAGAGCATCCATGTGAACTTCATTTCTACGAAAGTCTTCTAAAGACTAAATCCCACATTTTGCTTTATTAATGAATGGGGAAAATATCATGATGATATGAACTTTCTTTATTCTGCATATTTGGGAAAGAGGAAGTCGTAATCAATGCACAAGTAAGTTGCAGAGCAATCCTGCTCTTTATTCATTTTCCGATCTTCTTTTGCATGTTAGCATGTTGACTTCTTCAGGTGGTTGTCTCCATCCTTCTTCAGTGTGAAATGGTGATGCACATCTAACCTTTGCAGATGAAGTGAGGTAAAAGTAAAGAGAATTGTCAGGATCCTTATAATCCTGAATGAATTGGGAAACTGCAGAAAGATACTTGAAGCAACTTTCACAAAGGATTGATTCTGGGCTCCAGGATATTCTTTACAGCATTAGCCAGGGCAAATCTGCTTCTAGTTCAAATAATAACACTGTAATTTCAGGGTCTGTGTTATTGAGAAGTTATAGAATGGTTTTGTTCAGGGTTACCCTCTTCTTTATTGAGGGAAAATAAAACCATAGATAAAACATGCTTTCTAGAAGACACTATTATGGTCTGCACAAAATTGAATTTTTATGCTGTTTAACTCTGGGGGAGACAGTTCACCATAATATATTTCCCCATTTTCATTATTGTCTCCATTGAATTTTTCTTTTCAGTTCTGAATCATTTTCAAGCAGCCTTTGGAAAGCACAGTGATACTTGTCCTTTTGCTTTTCTCTCTATTGTGATAATTTGTAATTTGCTGACACATTGGAAACACCACAGATTGACATCATATCTGAATGTTTAATCGGCTTGTCCTCAAAATTAGCATATTCGTCTTTTAATTTTGCCATAATTTTCATGTACATTAAAAAATGTCTTCAGGATAATTTGGGTTTGGAATATAGCCAGCATAAAATTTACCTTTTATCTCTCTTTGAAGAAAGAAAATATATTGAGAAAAGTGTATTATTAACAAATTTCAAGAAATACATTTTCATTCCTAACAAGATAGATATTTTCAAAAAACCTCTTAAAATTCTGCCTTAAAATTGCCATCGAAAAGACTCATTATCATTTAGGCCCATGTTTTTAATTTGTGAATAGGGACAACCAAGTATTTTTTTTTTTGTCTTTCACATCCAACGTGAAACTTTGTAAACTTGAAGGACACATACAGCTGTGTTTATCCATAATGGAGAAAATACATGGAGAGAACAGGAGTAAGATGGAAGGAAAGAGCAGTGTAGTTAAAAACATGATCTTTAAGAAATGTTGAAAAAAAGTTTCCTCCATCCTTTTTAGAAAATTATACCTTTCCATTAAAATCTTCACAATCCCACAGTTGATAATAAGAGGATGATTTTGATATAGTTTTCAGTCTTCGAGATGACTCTCAGAAGTGAGGGAATGAAATAAGTATACAAGAGCATGAAGCAGAAATCTGAAATTACTTACTTGAGGAAGGGCTGTAGAGGAAAGGAGAAAGATGGTAGAGGAGAGATCAGATTTGGTGTCAATTGTTTATAAATGAGTTAATTTAGACCTTTCATCCTCTTTTCATCCCACTGCATTGTAATTTAACATCAATGAAACCTGGGGTTCACTGTCAGGAACAAGGTATGAGATGTCGATATTGTAACAACAAGTATACAAACTTTTCAATAGGACACATGGGGCTAAATTGGATAACTTTAAGATGCTGAATTATTCAATCCACAAACAGAAATCATGAGAGTAACATGACCAGGGAAAGAAAAAATGTCCTAAGGACCTATGGAATCAGTGTACTGATTAAGTCATAACTCACGCTTCTTACATTTTCTTTCTATGTTTTTGTTTTTAAACATTTGACAGCAGAAGAAATGATTACATGTGCAAATTGGGTGTCCCTTTAAAAAATGGATCAACTGGGGATGGTACTCAAGTGAATTAGTAAAACCCTTAAAGAAACAAAATATCATTTATGAAGAAGCACTTAAGAAAATTACAAGCACGGCAAGCAATTTTTCCCAACTGCATAGCTCATTTATGGTTCCCAAGTGCATGTGCTGTGTTTACAAATGTGTTCTTATTAAGACTCATCCCCGTGTTACTTGTTCAGTCTTACACTTTACCATATAATGTGGAAACTTAACATGTTTTAATTTAGGACTCATTTCAATTAAGAAAAGACAAGAATAAATTCCATCAGCTTTTTTTTTCTCAGTAAACACTATGATAAACTGTAAAATTAAGCCTCCACTATTATGAGGAATTATATTAGGAAAGAAGAGAGATTTGGAGTTTTAGATCAAACTTATCTTGAAAATCAAAGCTATTATCTACCTGTTTTTGGACTTAGGGTATGTATTTTCCCAATATTTAAAAATGTATGATTACAAAACTTAAAGAAAATAATAACTATAACCATCATTACTTACAATGTCTGTAACAAGAGAATTTCCTAATATTATTGTATGTTCTTCCTCTTGTCACCTTATTTTAGGTATTTAATGTTAAGTAAAAGAAATTAACTCATTTTTGCATTTTGTCCTCACTTATTAAAAACCTTTTTGATAATAAACATCATGTGGCTAAATGTTAAGGGCTTTTCCATGTGTACTTATGATAAAAATAGGAGATATACTTTGACCTAAACTTAAACCAACTTAGAAGGATAATTTTATCTTAAAGGATTTTCTCATTGTATTCCAGAATATTCCTAAGATTTTTCACTCTATTCCAGGATATTACTAATCGGCAAAATAGAGGAGCATTATTCTTATGTTTTTGGATACTAACACAAAGACATGTACACATAAACTGAGTTTATCTCATCTTTTATAGAACTCATAAACCTATGACATTTCATGTACCTGTCACTTCTACTTCTAACATATATTTGTATATACTACCTAAAAAATTCTGAAATACTTAACAGCAAATTTTGTTTGTTACATTCATATTTATTGCATGGTATGTATGTCATTTTAAAAATGTGCTTGAGATTCCTTTCCTTTATCTTTATTGCCCCAAACTAGATACATTGTTTGAGTAAAGATTGTGATTATATTCCCATTTCCCTCCATCCACCAATCCCCCATCCCCTGGGTATCCTCCTCTGTTGGCACACTGGATCAATCCATATGCCAAGGGGTTATGGATAGCACAGGAGACAATAAGGTTGCCCACCCCCTTTATGAATTGTAGCTGAGGGGGTAATGTCTCTGGGTAATATCTCCCACCATGGCTCTTACAATCTTTCCTCCCCCTCTTCCGCTCAGTTCCCTGAGTCATGGAGGATGAGTTTTAAATCTGTTTCATTGTTGTTGTTGTGACCTTAAGAGTCTCTGTGCTTCTATTTTAAGTTGTGTTGGAAGTCACTGGAGTCTGTCTCACTGACTATTCAAGCTTTGCAAGGCTGGAGCTGTGTGCTCGACCACTGGCAGTACTGTGGACCTGACTGGAAATTCTCCATCAGCTGAAATGTATGGAAATGTTGAACATAGATTGAAAAACAATAATGTAGTTCAAGATTTTTAATATATATGCTGAGTACTATGTGAAAATTTTTAAAATAACTCAAGGAAAAATGCTGCAACAAAAGCACACAAAATTATAGGAAAAAAAATGAAAAACTCCTGAGGATGAATTCCCCACTATAAAAAATTATAAGCGACAAGAGTAAAGAAAGGAACATTTCATGAAAGAAGTCAGCAGTTCCAATAAATGAAAAAATAAACATTAAAATTAATAGAAAGTTTCAGGATTGATTAATTTTAAATCCTCATAGAGCATCACGGATGTTCCCATCCACTGGATTGCTGGCTCACAAAGATTTTATTCTACATATAAGCTTATATTTGAGGTAAAATTTTCTCTAATGTTTCAAATAGTTTCCCAGCATAGATCCCATAATGAAAATAAAAATGAAACCTTTGATTTGATGTGGGTTCCAAATATTTTATTGAAAATATGTGATGATTGAAAAATAGTATTTTGGCATGCGTATCATATATTGCTACATCTAAGAAAAATACAAGAAACCCACTAATGCATTTAAAAAAATCTGTTTATAAACACATTAGAGACAAGACAGTACAATGAAAATCACAGTGAGGTCCATTAAGTAGCCTTATACAAGTATAATGTGTGCTGGATTTCTTTAAAGATGGACTTGTTCTTTAAACAAGTGAAGTGGGCTTGTGGCCCAGTGCTCACCAGTGCAAGTCACACAGTGGGATGGACACTTAGTGTGACTCCTATTTCAGTGACAATGCTGAATGTTCAACCAGCAGCTTTGCTGTAGGTCTCAGCAAGGATCCGATCACTGGTTAGCTCTGTGATGTGAACTCCTCGGTCATTGGCAATGTCCTCCAAAGCCAAAACACGCTCAGATGTATCACACAGAGATGATTTGACACCATCATCCACATTTCATATTTTGGTCTCCTATGCCCATTTTGTAAGAAGACCCAAATTTAAAAGAACCAAAATATAACTAAGAAATTCTTCTATTTATTGAGATGGGAAGGGAAGACGACTGTGGATGTGAGGATTGGGGTCTTTCAAAAAAGTTGTAGCGATTATTAATTGGGAAAGACAATATAAAACAAATGAGATTTTGGGTAACCTGACATTGTATTTTAGTTTTATGTTACATATATATGCTTAAATTGTAGATTTTATAATGACTATTATTGTCATTCATTTAGGACCCTCCAGTGTTCTTGCTGGCATGCACACATGTATGCACAGACACTCAAGCACAGTCATACTTCTAGAAGATGCTGTGATGAACGGGCTGGCGATGCTCAGTGACCTACATCGGGGCTTGGAGTGGGTGCATGCATGCCTTCCTCCACTGACAAGTAGGTCAAATATATGTTTACTTTATCTCAACACAGCGGCAAAACCCTTTCTGCAAGTCTGTGTGTGCACGACTTTAAAAATAAATATGCCATTAACCTGGAAAACAAATGAACCATAAGGTGGGTTTCTATCAAAATAGACACGAAGCAGATTAAATATTAAACTCCAGACTGGAGCGTACTTTGTGCTGCTATTCAATTTCTAGTAATGGTCGGGATGCACAAGACATTCCCTGAGGATAGGTGGTGTCAGCCTTGCCTCCCGTGATAGTCAAAGCAGGGGTGAAAACAAAGCTATTTGTCTCATCCAACTGTGTGTGCTAATGTCATCATCCACATATAAAATAAAGCCAAGGCTATAAGGCTATGCCATGTTCTCAAAAGCTTTGTTTACAAGAAACAGCTATAAATATAACTACCAGTATCCTCTTTGACATTAAAAAAGTTAACAATTTATTTTTACTTTAAAATATGTAAGAAAATAATGATGCCATCCACTATATGGGCAGCAGGGAAATCACTATACTTAAAGTGAATATATCTCTTCTAGACAGTTCAGAACACGGGCACTATATATATATATATATATATATATATATATATATATATATATATATATATATATATATATATATATATATATACAAGCTGGCTGAGCATGGAAGCCTGTCTGCCCTCCCAGGGCCTCTGAGGCAGAGACAAGAGATCCCTGGGACAAGCTGATTAGCTAGAATAATGGACTCAGGGAGTCCTGGGTTCAAGTGAGACACACTGCTTCAGTAAATAAAGTTCAGAACAATAAAGGAAGATAGCGGATCTCCATCATTGTTTTCCATGAATATTCACACACATGTGACCCCACACACATGGGAACACACATGCACACTACAAATACATGTGCACATGCAAAATGATTCACTTCAACAGTGATTGTCTAATATTTAAGTTAGATAAAAGTGATTTCTTTTTATGAGCAATGTTTTGTGGAATATTTAGATGAAATTTTATAATAGGAAACGCACTATCAGGCAATGGTGGTCACCTAATAAAATGACAAGTTTTATTGTATTTTCCTGTGCCTGTCCTTTCCAAGAAATACTATAACTACTGATACCAATGCATTTTGGAATTTATGGAGATAAATCCACATTTATTAAAAAAAAAAAAAAGCTGAGTTTCCAGGTAAGAAAAAAGCAGAATTTCCTTTCAACACCTCTTTCTCTTCTCTTTTAAAAATGTGATGTACTGCACAGATCTATTGAGAATTCATCTCTTATTATTTAAAACAATGTTTGATTGGATTCAAACTATCTTTATACATCTTCTCAAAGGACAATTCTAACTCTTCAATTATCTTTTTCATATACATCTCAAAAGGTATTTTGAGTGTCTGAAAGGCCATAATTCTTTTTCTCTAAAGTTTTGAATTCTATCTGATGAAATTAGTGCACTTTGTGAAATAGTACCATGTCACTGAAACAATAGTTTGAATTAACCTCTCACTGCCTTCAGTCAGGTTCTTTCTTTTCCTTCATAAAAGTTAATTTAATGCCTTTGAAAGAAGCAAGATTGGCAGAGACAGGGAATCAAGGTCTTTACGTCACAAAATAGGTACTGAGTAGAATGAGTGGCAATATTCTTAAAACTGCTGGCTTCAGAATCTCAAATCCATTTAAGACTGTCTTGCTAGAGAGGTAATTGAGTCTACCTGCTACATTCAGCCACGGAATTATACTCAGGATGATAATTAAAGCTATTCAACATGGCGAGAGTACATATTTAATTTTAAAAAATTGCTGCCATCAATTTTCAGATACATCATGTGGCAAAAATCTGGAATCACCTTGTCTATGGGGGAGATTTATCAGGAGATTGACCCTCAAAAGCTTATAAAACAAAGTCTTGAATGCATTCCTGCATTCAACAAACACTCATTCAGCCTTTAAACATCTGCTAATCCTTTCTTCCTCAAGCAGTGGGAGGTAACTGAAATGGGCCTTACACATCTGGGGACAAGTGGGAAGGGAGAAAGATATAAAATTCAACAAACAGAAAAAAATAAGATTGACCTGGGAATGGATATGTTGATGGTGAAATGAGACAACCAGATGGGGGCTACAGTTCATCTGTTTTTTTAAATATTCTATTGATTCATTTTCAAGCAGAGATACAGAGAGAGAGAGAGACAGAGAGAGAGAGAGAGAGAGAGAGAGAGAGAGAGAGAGAGAGAGCAAGCACACCAGGGCCACCACCTTGTGGGTCTGGCTTATGTGGGTCCTGGGGAATGGAACCCAGGGCCTTAGGCACTGGAGGCAAGTGCCTTAACCGCTGAGCCATCTCTCCAGCCCATACAGTTCATCTTAATTGTGGTGCTATCGAATGAATTTCTCAGCTTCTCTAATCTTTGCTTTCCTCAAAAAGATGTGTACAATTTGCAAGATGATATAAATAAACGTGTATACAAAGCAGTGGCACCAGCTTATTATCAGTACAAAAGTATTCATGTTATTTTGGTCAATGTTTTCTTTTTCTTCAATATTTTAACTTGTTACATGTTTTATTCCTTCCATCTTTTGTGTTATTTCCACTTGATAGGAACATCAATTTAATGCTGATTGGTCCAATGGCTTTTTCAAAATCACATGGTATGTAGCAGAAGAAAACCTTCAACCTGCTAGCTTTCATTCAGATCTCAGGCTCATGTCTTATACCTTTTATATCATGAGTCTTAGATGTTCTTTGGGAAATAGTTTCATGTTTGTAATTATAATAGTCGGAAAATAGAGTTTTTGCTCTTCTTGAACTCTGCTATCACTTCTCTTCATTGGGAATCAATCTGAATTTCCACTAAAAGCTTACCCATGCCATGTAAAATAATGAAGAAAAGAAAAGCAATTAACAGAAACCTACTACAGACCCTTCCAACTTTCAAGAATAATCATTGATTTTTGGAATAATGGACCATGATCACGTGCTTTGGTGGGAACATGAGATAGGCATGACCAGGTTTCACTTGCTTCTACTGTTAAACTACTACAAAAGGAATAGATATTGTGGTATTTTAAACAAGTATTTAGGGAAAGTTGGCACAAATAAAAATTTAAATAATCTTGCAATATTAGCAAGTGAATATTAAATCTGGACTAAATTCAGATGGATATCGATTCACTCCACAAACATCAATAATTTACTATGATGTGAAAATCAATCTCAGTTTTACATGCAAATAGTAGATTCAAGTAACAACCTCAGAGGTTCATGTTCTATGACAAACATTCTTCTTTTGGAAGGCTGCAAATCTAAAAACATTTAGAACAGCTGCCTGCTGAGAGCTGCTTAATTTAGGTTCAATCCTAGAAAAATCTAGCTCATAATTTCTAATTAGCCATCACACGCTACTCAAGAAGGAAAAAGGAATTTTGTAGGAAATCTGGGTTAAAAATATAGATATATATATAAATCATGCCACAGAAATGAATAAAATTGCATAAAGATAACTGGAAGTGGCAAATGTTTGTAGAGTTGAGTTACATGGTACCCTTCTTTAAAAAATAACAGTTGAATTCAGGTTATGTAATCACTTAACGCTTCCTACTCTGTACAAAGAAACGAAGAGATCAGCTTTGACTATTCTTCTGTATTTGTGTCAGGAGGAAAGCAGTCAATGAGAAAGAACTCTGAATATACTCACCACATACATTGTGAGCTTATGTCACACTGGAGAAGGAACATGGTCCCTTCAACTCAGTTAAAAAATTCCATTGGATTCTCTTTCAGGTTGTCACTGATTTATTTCCTTCCTTCCTTCCTTCTCTTTATCTTTCTTTCCTTCTTCCTTTCTTGTCTTTCTATTTTCCCTTCTTTCTCTTTCTTTCTTTCTTTCTTTCTTTCTTTCTTTCTTTCTTTCTTTCTTTCTTTCTTTCTTTCTTTCTTTCTTTCTTTCTTTTCTTTCTTTCTTTCTTTCTTTCCTTTCTTTCTACTTCATTGGGTTTGTTTCTTTTCTTGTCTCCACCAGAATTTCCTAAGATTTCATTTCCTAATTCTTATAGCTTCCCGTTGTTTAGTCTCATCTAAATTTTCTGATTTTATCTTTAGGAGATCCTTTTCTTGTTCATTACATGAATGTTAGTTTTGCCACTTTCACCTAATTTGTGTGCAATTTGTCAATTGCCTCTGAGTGCCTGGCACAGTGTGGACCCAAAAAACATATTCAATAAGAAACTATTGGACATATTTATTCCCTTCTTAGGAAGAAGGTTCAAATTTTCTATTTAGCCATCATGACTCAAAGTTAGGATTTGTTTTGCCTGAAACAATCAGGTTCTGAGATAGGCATGTTGAAATAAAGCCAGGAAAAACTTGTAGACTTCGTGACAGTTATATAGTTACATACTTAAGCAACTCCTTTACATACAGAAACAGGGAGATGATTTCCTTTCTTGAGGCTTGACAGTGACATGTGTCATGTAATCTGATCAGTAGTAATGAAGGAATATATGAATGAGAATGGTATTGAGAAAGATAAATTCTCTATGGAACTTTGAAGATAAAAAAAACATAGACTTGGACTCTAAGTTGATGAGAAAAGTTTGCTCTAATAACTAGAAAGAGAAGATGAGAGAAGGCTAAGACTTTATAGAAAGAAAAAAAAAGAGCAGATTTGAATTTGCAGAATGTTGTGTGAAAAAGCCTAATTATGATTCAGGATTTTAGGCTTCAGGAGGGGCCTGTGAACTTCAACTTTTGGGCCCTTGTGTCATAACAAAGAGCTGAAAAACAGACTCTGAAAAGGAAAAGTTATGAGTTGTTGAATTTATATGCTGAAAATCATGAATTATGAAGTTTATTACAGGAGGAATTAAGAGGCAGAGAGGAGGCTAACTGAAAGACTGAAGCCAGAAGATAATTCTCCAGTGGCCTGGCTGGAAAGGGACTGGGGAGACAGAGGGAAATTCAATCATAAAGAAATCTCAGAGTAAATGGGCTCTGGAGGGGGCACATACACCCACAGGTGGAAGGCAAGACTTAGAGTCAAGACATCCTCTTCAGATAAAAGCCCAGAGAGGATTGAGGAATAGTGAAGGCATCAGAGATAAAAGAAAAAACAAAGGCATGTAATAAATTTAGAAGGCACCCCAATGCATGACACAGATAAAAGGCAAGTGGGAGAATACCCAGGCTAAGAGAAGAGCAGACTTACTATATACATTTTCAGGAAGGCAAGATCACAAAGGGGAGAGGAGAAGCCCATGGGACCCAGTTGGCTTCCAGACTCAAGAGGCTGACCCAGGAAGGAGGGGTCAAGACTTTCGTGGTTCGTGGACTCACTGGTTAACCCAAAGAAGCTGAGTTGAGGATGAAGCAGGAAGTTTCTGCTGGGGAGCTTTGCTGGCATCCCTCTTGGATGTGACTGGATCAGACGTGAGTTCTAGGTTTTCCAGGATAGAAAGAATAGCATCTTCTTGTTCCTTCTTTTGGCTTCTGTCATTAATTGCCTGCAAAAATGCACCTTATTCCTATTTCTCTTTCAATAAGAACAACAATGTAAAAATACTGCAAAGAATCTCTTGTGTAATAAGATAGTCATTCTGTTTGCCTTACACACAGTAATTCTCCACAACATATGACATATACATTGGACATGAACACATTTTTAAAAAGGATAATATATATGAATTATCTAAAAAATCTAAACTATTCATAAGGAATTTAATACAGTGCTTGATTTTAAGTCAGTTTATGACCTATATATCTAATCATATTTTATTGATACTCAGGAGAGATAATTTAATGCATTTTCAGGTATGTTTGAGTTACCAGTTAAGTTTAAATACTATCTTAGCAATTAATGCAATGAAAATAAGTGCAAAATGGGGCTCATAAACTTGGAAGCTTCAAGAAGCCCATAGTTCTGCTTAACATAAATGCAATTAGAAACAAAAATATTTATAATGTTTGGAAACTAAAAATATCAGTATATCATCCTTTTGCTTTTTAGAAAATATAAAATTCTTCGGGCTGGAGAAATGGCTCAGTGGTTAAAGGCACTTATTTGCTTGAAAATCCAAAATCCAGCTCACTAGTTGTTAGGTTTTCCCAAGGATCTTTGGGGACAATCAACACACTTTGGAATAAATAGGACAACTTGCTGTCATAAATGAGTTTATACATAGTAAAGAACACATAGTAAAAATGACTGTAAGAAAAATAAAATGTTACCATCAAAAATATAACACAATTATCATTTGCATTTGAAATTTGATTAAATTTATTAATAACATTTAAATTTAAATTTAAAAGGTGCTCTGAGTAGAGAAAGCCTTTTGCTTTGTTTATACACATCAAGTTAAAATTCTAATTAAAAACGTCCAATAGTAGCATCAACCTTACTATATGTGACTCATCATAGTTGTATGATTTTTGTATGTATCATCTGAATGTTGATGGTAAAGGAAGGAATCTGCTCCTAGGCTATAGCAAAAATATATGTTTATGGTAGCAAGACTGATTATAAGGAAGTTAAACTTTTTACAAACAAATAAACCATAAATGTAGTTAATTACTACAAAATCATATAAAATTTAGAATGCATATATAAAGTCCAAAGGGCAATGAAAATATCCTTTCTCTTGCTAAAAGTGATATACAATTCAACCATTAAATTCAATAATATCAGAAAATACTTTTAATTTTAAAATCACATACATAATAAAATATCAGTTGCTCATTCTTTGTACACCTGTTACAGGTATGGCTTTAGTGTTTCTCATTTCGGTATCATTAACTGTATGAAAAGGACCAAAAAATACTTAATAAACTCCTTTAATATAAACAAATTTCTTCATTGCTGAGAGCAGAAGATAATCATTTTTATTTTGCATTTAGTAGCTAGTTCAGCCTGCCCTATTTTCTGTCATTTTAGGGTCTGTCAGAAACATTAGTTTAATTTAATTTTGTTATGACTATTAAAGCTGTACTTAGGGCTGGAGAGATGGTTCAGTGGTTAAGGCACTTGCCTCCAGTGCCTAAGGCCCCAGGTTCAATTCCCCAGTACCCACATATGCCAGACCCACAAGGTGGTGCCCTGGTGCTCTCTCCCCCCCCTCTCTGTATTTCTCTGCTTGAAAATAAATAAAATATTTTTTTTTTAAAAAAGCTGTACTTATAGATCATTCCTGTCATAGTTTCAAATACCTACTTTGTAATTGGACTCTTTCCCCCAACAGTTGTGAATAACTTTGGGTCTGATGATTTTATTAGAAAATAATCAGATACTTATGCAAATATGTGCATACACTTATCTTAATGTAGGTTCATTAGATGACTGAAAATTAGAAATAACCACCCATAGGTGGGACCCTGAGCTAATCAAGCGTTCCCTTTGGCATACATAATACAACTTACATACAGCACTAAGAAAGATGCAGCTCGACACTAAAGCCCCAACATGCACCTGACTCACTGATTAAAGACACCTGCTTACCAGAGAATAGTGATAACATCTACGCATTTACATACTTGTGCCTGTAAAATATCCTTCCCCGTATGTTTTCAAGTTTTCCAAAAACATTCAGTCTTTCATAGTGACTTGAACTTAGTGGTGAATATTTTTTATAACTCTGGCATCTTGCGTCTTTACACTTCTGTTCTCTGCTTATACTCACTTTTGTCAGTATTCAAAAATGTTAGCCTTCTTCAAGTCACTTCATCATGTTGATGAGTTAATCATGTATTTGCAAATTCATGACATTTGCACACTCGATCACACTGCCTTGTGGGTTTCACACACATCCTTCAGAGTCATATACAGTATTTTTATCTTTAAGCCATAGTAAATTTTGTTTAATAATAAATGCTCCTTTGTTCTAAAAAAATCTATACATTGTAGGTAAAAACAATTCTTCATGAAAACGTTTACTCAGTGTTCTAGAGTTCGTAAACAGAAAACCAGAATTTTGAATCCTATTATAAAAATATCAGAATGTAATATGTCATTTTAAATTATTTCAGCCTCCTCTTAGGAATCAAGAGAAAGCCTATAACACTGAATGAACTGTAAACAATTTCTAAGCATGAGTGGTTTAAACTTGTTTGCTTGAAATGTCACTGTGTGTCTCACTTGTGGCCCTACCAATTTCAAATGCTACAAAGTGTTTTCTCATTATCTGTCCTGGTTAAAAGACAACTTGAGTTCAGAAACACAATCCATGCTTCTTGCTCAGAAATTTCATTCTGGAATTAGTGTACTTCTTCTTCTTCTTTTTTTTTTTCAAAGTTTGCCACCTGCTGAACATTGAACTGGCCAAAGGGGAAAATGGTGGTAACAAAGAAACATTGGTGAGATACAGTTAGTTTCATGCTTCTTAATATTTAGCCCAACTATGTTGCATTCTCCTTTATTTCAAAGTAGACGCTCAAGAATTCCTTGCCTTGAGTGGTGGTTCACATCTGTAATCCTAGGACTTGCAAGGCTGTGGTATGAGGAATACTGTGAGGTCAAAGCCAGCCTGGACTACAGTGTGACTTCCAGGTTAGACTGAGCTTTGGTGAGTTCCTGTGTCAGAAAAAAAAGAGTATGAAACAAACAAAGAAACAAAAGTCCCATGAAAAGAATTATGTTTTAAGATTTCAGATAGTAGGAGAAGGCTCAGGAATATTTTGACAGGAAAATAATAGTCTAACCAGAACTAGAAAAAAAGTGAAAACCAGAAACTATTATAGAGGATCCTGGCATTAAAGCAAAATGAAAGCCGCAGAGGATGTGAGAGAACAGTGGGAGATGCGGGTGTTTCGGGACAGATATTTAGGTTATATATTTAAGAATAATATGTGCAAA
>PVHP010022350.1:0-28538 GCA_004024765.1 Zapus hudsonius
TAGGGTTTCACTCTAGTCCAGGCTGACCTGGAATTCACTCTGTAGTCTCAGGGTGGCCTTGAACTCACAGCGCTCCTCCTACCTCTGCCTCCCGAGTGCTGGGATTAAAGGCGTGCACCACCACGCCCAGCTGGTTTTTTGAGGTAGGGTCTCACTGTAGCCCAGGCTGACCTGGAACTCACTATGTAGTCTCAGGGTGGTCTCAAACTCACAACGATCCTCCTACATCAGCCTCCTGAGTGCTGGGATTAAAGATATGTACCACCATGCTTGGCCTCTTATCTTTTTGTCTGTTTTGTTTTGTATTTTCAAGGCAGGGTCTAGCCCAGGCTGACCTGGAACTCACTCTGTAGTCCCAGACTGTTCTTGAACTCACAGGGATCCTCCTACCTCTGCCTCTTGAGTGCTGGGACTAAAGGTATGTGACACCATGACCAGCTTTTGTTTTTATTTTTTGTTTGTTTGTTTGGTTTTTCCAGGTAGGGTCTCCCTCTAGCCCAGGCTGACCTGGAATTCACTGTGTAGTCTCAGGGTGGCCTTGAACTCATGGTGATCCTCCTACCTCTGCCTCCGTCTGGAGTGCTGGGATTAAAGGCGTGCGCCACTACGCCCGACTATTTTTAATTTTTTAAAAAATTATTTACTTATTTATTTGCAAGCAAAGATAGAAGAGAGACAGAGAGAATGGGCACACCAGAGCCTCCAGGCACTGCAAATGGACTCCAGATGCATGTGCCACTTTGTGCATCTGGCTTTACATAGGTACTGGGGAATCGAACTTGGAACATTAGGCTCTGTAGGCAAGAGCCTTAACCTCTGAGCCCTCTTTTTTTTAACTTTTAAAAAATATTTTTATTTATTCATTTTCAAGCAGAAAGATAGAGATAGAGAGAGAGAGAGAGAGAGAGAGAGAGAGAGAGAGAGAGAGAGAGAGAGAGAGAGAAGAGTGCACCAGGGCCACCACCTTGTGGGTCTGGCATATGTGGGTCCTGGGGAATTGAACCCTGGGCCTTCGGCACTGGAGGCAAGTGCCTTAACTGCTGAGCCATCTCTCCAGCCCCTCTTTTTTTTTTTAATTTTTGAGAAAGGGTCTTATTTAGCTCAAGCTGGCCTCAAATTTGATATGTGGCAGAGGATGAATTTGAACTCCTGATTCTACTGCCTCTAACTCCCCAGTGCTGAGAGAGCTAGCGTGCACCATCACACTCATCTCTGCAGTTTACAAAGACCTCAGCAGTAGCCAAGACCTGGCCTGACAGCCCTTCCCCTATCCCTGGCCCTGGGCACAGACTGAGACCGAGTGTCCGACTCACCCAGCCTGACCTTCTCTCTTCAGGCTATGCCTACTTCCTGCGTGGCCATCTCTACTGGAAGTTTGACCCGGTGAAGGTGAAGGCTCTGGAAGGCTTTCCCCGTCTTGTGGGGCCTGACTTCTTCGGCTGTGCCGAACCTGCCAACACTTTCCGCTGACCGTGCCTTGGACATCTTCAGGACACTGACCTCTGCCACACCACTAATATCAGGAAAGACCCATGGCCATCTTTGTGGCCCTGGACACCAGGCATGGAACTGAACCAATGTCTCTTCAGGGGGCTGGGGTGGGGGTACAACCACCATGACAAGTACAGGGAGGACCACGCAGGTCGTGGGCACCTACCAGCGACTGTCTTGGATTGGGCAGAGGCTTTGGCATCACTTAAGAGTGAGGGAGGTCCCGGGCCAGCAATACCCCACCTGTGGTCAAATCTGGCTGTCCAAAGTCCCCATCTCTGTCCCTCAAGTAGAACCTCAGCAAGGATGAGGGAGCCAGTGCTTTCTCTACCCTTCTGTGGAGCAACTGGTGGGTGTTGGCGATGAAGATGAGTTTCCAGGGGCACCACTCTGCCCTGGCCTTTGGGCAAGGAGGGCTCTTTGCTGAGATGTCAGCTCTGGGGAGATTCTCTGTCGTCTGCTAGAGATCCAGAGATCTGTTGCCTAAGACCTGGGCCAAGGGAGCCCCAGCCGCATGAGAGGCCACTACTTCCTCCTGGTGACCCTGAGCCCTGGAGGTCCCAACATACCTCACAACCTTGTCCCAGGCCAGTTCTTCCTGGAGCCCTTATCCTAAGACTGGTACCCTCCAAAGCCATGTAAATGTGTGTACAGTGTACAAAGATGTTTTGTTGGGTTTTTTTTTCCCTACTGAGAACTGTCATTAAACATGAGTGTTTTCTAAGCCTGGTCTCTCTTTGTAACTGCAATCAGGATGTGAAGGAGTAAGGAGGCATGGGTGGACCCAGTTCTGGGCACCAGAGTCAAAGCCCTCATCCCCCAATTCTGTTTCCTGGGCTGGACCCAATGCTCAGGGCTTCTTCTCTATCTGAGATCACACCTGGAGGGTCACCTGGATTGGCTTTTTTGTTTGGTTGGTTTTTGTTTTTCAAGGTAGGGTCTCACTCTAACCTCTAGCCTAGGCTGACTTGGAATTCACTATGTAGTCTCAGGCTGGCCTTGAACTCATGGTGATCTTCTGAACGAGTTGCCTGTTTCCACATTTGCTCCTTCGGGTCATCCTGCAAAGCAGTGGTCATTTTATCTATCATGCCGTGCGTGCCCTGGCCCCTATCTTAAAACTCTGCTCTGAGAACGCAGAGAGGAGCTCATGGTTACCCCAGCTCGTGCTGGCTCTCACACATCCTTCCAGTCCTGAGAATCTCCATGAGAGCTCCTGTCACTGCTGCCTGCTGTATTTCATTAGCTTGACCCTTACAGCTATCTCTAGTGCCTACAAGTAACAGCATTTTAAAAATCTTTTTTTTTTATTTGCACGCAGAGAGAGACAGAGAGACGGGAGGCAGAGAGGGAGAGAGAGAATGGGCACGCCAGGGCCTCCAGCCACTGCAAACAAACTCCAGATGCATGCACCACTTGTGCATCTGGCTTTATGTGGGCACTGGGGAATCGAATTCGGGTTGTCAGGCTTTGTTGGCAAGTGTCTTAACCACTGAGCCATCTCTTCAGACCACAGTAGCAGCATTTTTAAAATATTTTATTTATTCATTTTTCAAGCAGAGAGAGAGAGAGAGAGAGAGAGAGAGAGAGAGAGTACACCAGGACCACCACCTTGTGGGTCTGGCTTATGTGGGACCTGGGGAAATGAACCCTGGGCCTTAGGCACTAGAGGCAAGTGCCTTAACCGCTGAGCCATCTCTCCAGCCCAGTAGCAGCATTTTTATTTTTTTATTTATTTTTTTTATTTTTTTAAAATATTTTATTTATTCATTTTCAATCAGAGAGAGAGAGAGAGAGAGTACACCAGGGCCACCACCTTGTGGGTCTGGCTTATGTGGGACCTGGGGAAATGAACCCTGGGCCTTAGGCACTAGAGGCAAGTGCCTTAACCGCTGAGCCATCTCTCCAGCCCAGTAGCAGCATTTTTAATTTGCATAAACGTATATATTGTACAGTGAACACCCCCCCCACCCTTCCTGTTGGCACCCTCCGTTCCCAGAGATGGTTTCATTTCCTGAAACAGGTCATATATTCATAGAGGATTCTTTGTATCGATATAAAATCTAGGAGCCACAATGAGAAAACACATTAGTCTTTCTGAGACTGACTTAATTCGATTCATATGATTATCTCTAGTTGCCTCCCTTTTCCTGCAGGTGACATAGAACTTCTTCATGGCTGAAAAAACTTTCTATAGTGTACGTATGGAACACCTAGGTTGGTTCCACAGCTGAGCTATTATTGTGAATAGGCCCGCAGTAAACACCGCAAGTATCTCTGTGATGTGTTGGTTTGTCTGGGAGTCACCGCATTGGACACTTTCCTAGTGTGGGTCCCCTTCAGGGCTATAAGTCCCCAGGGGCAGAACCACTGGCTAGGGTAGGCTCCATGCTTGCAGAGCCTGGGGCAGCATGAGGTGTGGCTCCCCTCCAACGCTCTTCTGCTACATGGACATCCAAACACCACCTGGGCCTTTCCTATGGTCAAACCCCAGAGCCATGGTTCAAGCCACCCCCCACGGAGGATTGTCACTCTGCCCAAGCCCGCAGCCAGGAGCAGCTGTGGGTCTGGAACTGGGGCATCCATTCTTGGGCTCTCCTAACTGTTTGACTGCATCCTGGGGGCATCAGATGAAGCCACCCTCCTCTTCCCCTTCAGGGTCTCATTTGAAAAGTCTCTTGGGCAGAGAGCCAAGTCCTGGCCATGAGACTTGAGCCTGAGTCAAGGCCTCAGTGATCTATTTTTGTCCGTGAGAATTTTGTTTTTTTTCTCCAGACCAGCAGAGCTGGGAAGGCAGTCTGTAACGGAAAGAGAAAAATAAAACAATAAAATTAAAAAATAAAATTAAAATAAATAAAATTAAAAACTGATCCTGCCCCTTTAAGAAACCCGCGGGAACGCGCCGGGGGGAACCTTTTGTCTAGCGGCGGCTGCCGCGGCGGCGCGCACGTTAGCGTCAGCGCCCGCGCATGCGCACTGAGGGCGGCCTGGTCCGCGGCGTTCCCGAGGACCGCGGCTGTTGTGTGTCTGTCCTTTGCTTCGCGGCCTCGGTTCTCCTGGACCCCGGCCTCGGCCTTGCTTGTTTCTTCATCCCGGGGCCCTAGGCTTCCCTTCCCGACCAGCCGGCCTGCCGGCTCCTCCGCCGCCGCCATGATGATGATGGCTCTGAGCAAGACCTTCGGGCAGAAGCCCGTCAAGTTCCAGCTGGAGGACGACGGCGAGTTCTATATGATCGGCTCCGAGGTAGCCCGCGGCGCGGCGCCGAATGTTCTCGGTTTCCCAGGACCTGGGGGGGATGGAGGGATCCCCGCTCGGGGTTCTGTCCCGGGGCTGGAAGCCCCCCTCCCCTGGGGGCGGGAGTGCGCGGGGTGGGCGTGGCCCGATCCAGCCCGGTGGGCGTGGCCAGACCCAGCCCGCTGGCCTTGCGCTGAGCTGATGCAGCAGCTCCAGCCACTGCAGAGTGATGGGAATGTCTGGGCTAGCACTCCTCCCCATAATCCCCCCAATCTGAGCTCTTGGAGGTGGGGTGGGAGGTGGCCGCATTGCTCACGATTGAACTTTTGGGGTGTGGCCATCGCACATGACCCTTCCCCCCCTCCCGGGCTCTTCTGGGTCTTGGAAATCTCCCTGGTTGTGAGCCTGAGATTTAGGAAGAACCCCAAGCCCCCCCCCCCTGTGTGTTTTCCTGGCCTCTGTTGGTGGGCTTTTATTATCTCTAGAAAAGTGGGTCGGGAGGAGGATGTTTGCTTTTGGGTGGGCAAGGCCCATTGCTTGAGAGCTAGACGTCTTGTAGAAGAAGACACTTCGGATATCTGTAAACCGATTACAAGGGAAAGATCTTCAGGATATCTAATCCTGACCGAGAAGTAGAAGTCCTTTGTTGAACTAGCTCTTCCACTCACTTTAGGAAAATACTATACAACCCGCTCTTAATGGGGAGTGTGTTCCCAATATATGACTTTTTATAGATTGTCTCAAAGTAGCCCTTTTTCGTCTAATAGCAGTCCCCAACTAGTTTACATTATTACCTTTTTTTTTTTTTTTTCATAGATACAGGACTGGAGAGATGGCTCAGCGGTGAAGGCACTTGCCTGCAAAGCCTAATTTGGTTCCCCAGTACCCACGTTAAAGCCAGATGCACAAAGTGGTGCATGCGGCTGGAGCTTGTTTGGGGAGGCTAAAGGCCCTGGCATGCTCACTCACTCACTCCCCCCTTCTTTCTCATTGCAAATAAATAATTTTTAATAGATATAAAATTCAGATGTGCAAATGTCAGTCAGTTGTCTGTGTAAGGGGGTTAAGTGCTCATCCTGGGAGAGTTTGAGCTAGCTCCTATGTGAGTCTCTGTCATATACCCGATTTCATTTGAGGATTTGTTAGGGTTTTTTTGTTTGTTGATTTGTGTGTGTGTAAGAGAGAGAGAGGGAGAGAGAGAGAGGAGAGAGAGATTTTTTTTGAGCACATAGACCTTGGGGTTTTGTTTGTTTTGCCCCTGTAAACGAATTCCAAACTACTTTGTGCATCTGGCTTTACATGGGCACTGGGGAATTGAACCCAAGCCTGCAGGCATTGCAAGCAAATGCCTTTAACTCTGAGCCATCTTCCAAGCCTGCATGAGACAGTTTAGCAGTGCATGGGGAAGGAAGCCTCCTGACAGACTGAATCTGTCTGGACCTCCCCTAATTCTTGTCTTAGCTGTATCAAGTTAGGAGACCAGTGTTAGTGCTGCTGTTCTAGATGGCTGAGCCAAGGACCAGCCCGGTGCCTGTCCGTCTGTCACAGCTCAGATTGGTCCTTGTTGGCCAGTAGGCATCTGACTAAATGTAGAATTCAGCATGGGGCACAAAACATCTTGTTTAAAGAAACCCTGACCTGGTCTACTGAGTGGGTGAAAAGGCATTCTGTGGCCTGAACTCTGAGTGGGGAGCACTTTTGTTTTGTTTTGTTTTCAAGGTAGGGTGTCACTCTCGCCCAGGCTGACCTGGAATTCACTCTAGTCTCAGGCTGGTCTCAAACTCACATGATCCTCCTACCTCAGCCTCCCAAGAGCTGTGATTAATGGCATATGCCATCACACCCAGCTGGTGGCACTCTCCCCCTCCCACCCCCACCCCAGGTAGCATCTCTGGAACCATTCTATAGTCTCAGGCTGGACTTCAACTCACTTGGTCTCCCAAATGCTGGGATTAAAGGTGTATGCCACCATGCCCGACTAAGTATCAAAATTCAAACCAGGGATATTAAAGGAATTTCCTAGAGTCAAAAAAAAAAAAAAACAAAAAAAACACACTTGCTGGCAATGCCCAGACTGACCAACACTAGCTTGGGTTTGTTTATGCCAGATACTGTAAAGTATGACTTTCTTCATGAAGCCTAGTCCTAAGGGTCTATAAAGTCGCCCACCGTCTCCATGAAATGATGGCTTCAGAGTCCCACTGTGGGGACTCAGTTTACCCCTTCCCCCCCCCCACACACTGCCTTCTCATCACTGTCTCTCCTCTTTGGTTCTCCCTTTCCTTTTTGTTTCTTGCTGGGAACTGAACCCTCGGCCTTGTGGGGGCTAAGCACATGCTCACATCCCAGCTCGTCTTTCTCATGGATAATAGGATGCTTGAACTACATGGTCCCTTCAGATCTTCCTCCAAACATAGTTTAAGTTCTAGAAAGCTAACCACAGCCTTCTCTTTCGGCCCCTTCACTCTTGGCCCTCCAGTGGATAGGTACTGGCTTTGGGGTTTAAGGAAGGCTTCAGGGTCTTCTGTGACAGTACGGGATAGAAGGCCCCTAGCCCCTTCCCCTCACAGGTGGGCCAGCCTTGGCACCAAAGGCAATATCTCGGGCATGTGCAGTTGCTATGACTGGGTCACTGTCATCCTGCCATCTGCCAAGCAACTGGATTTGCCAAGCCAGACCCATGGAGCTCAGAAGACGTGCCCGAGTGTGCACTTCACTTTCTAGGCACAGACCTGATCCAGAGGGGACAGAGCTCATTCAGGAAAGGCCAGGCAGGAGGCAGCATCCTGAGTTCTGAAGGGACGCTGGAGCCTCTAGGATGCAGGAGCCGTGGAAGGCAGAGCTGTGAAGTTCTTTTCAAAATCAATGGAAAGTATACTTCTACCCCTGGGTGGCAAAAGGCCCACAAGCCAGATAGTAACAAGGGTCTCTGCTATCTCTACAGCCGGCTGTCTGTTCTTGGGTTTAGCGACTCTGGCTGTTGGTTGTGTAAATCTCTCTCTCCTCAATGAAAAATGAAGAAGCACACTTTTAAAAGCTTAACTAAGGTGCGCTGTGCTTGGTAAGTAAATGGAGCACTGATGGCAGGGGTCCTTGTGGGCCATCAGTGCTGACAGGCGCTTGACATGAGTGAAGACACAGATGCAGGCTGTCCCCCTCGGTGGGACTTTGAAGCCATCATTTCACAGAGACCGTGGGGCATCTTTATAGTACCTTAGGACGAGACTTATGAAGAAAGTTGTACTTTACAGTATCTGGCATAAACAACCCCAAATAGTGTTGGTCAGTCTGGGGATTGCCAGGAAGTGCTTCTTTCTTTCTTTCTTTCTTTCTTTCTTTCTTTCTTTCTTTCTTTCTTTCTTTCTTTCTTTCTGTCTGTCTGTCTGTCTGTCTGTCTGTCTTTCTTTCTTTCTTTCTTCTTTACATCTTTTTTTGACTCTAGGAAATTCCTTTGATATCCTGGTTTGAGTTTTGTTACTAAACAACAACACAGACCATGGGGCAAATTACCTTGCATCTGTCTAAAATTAAAAAGACCTTTTTGGTGTTTATAGCATCATAAAAATATCAAAGTGCTTCTTAAGATAAAAGAAGGTCACAGAAGTCTTACATTGCTGGGTAGTGCCAGAGAGCCTTGGTTCAGAATCAAAATTACCACGAGCTTCTTACGAAGCTGGGGGCGGGGGTGGCTCTCCTGCAGACATCTGGTCAGGCCTTTTGGAACTTAGTTCTATTGCCAGGATACCCAGATGCAGGCCAGATGTGCACTGCTCCTGAACCCTTGATGTCAGCATAATGTGTTTTATGGATGCTGAAAACTTGGCGCCGTGGCCTGGAGCCTCCTCGGGCCTGTTTATTAGATGCTCCATCCCGCAGACCCTCTGTGCCAGGACCTCCCCTCCATGCCCAGATATGACCCTCATAATGAGCCTTCTTGCTTTACTCATAGGTGGGCAACTACCTCCGTATGTTCCGAGGTTCTCTGTACAAGAGATACCCCTCACTGTGGAGGCGACTAGCCACTGTGGAAGAGAGGAAGAAAATAGTTGCATCGTCACATGGTAAAAAAACAAAACCTAACACTAAGGGTGCGTCTTCACGAGGGTTTGTAAACCTGTTTCAAAACCACTCGCTTACGTCCTGAAGATAGAAAACGTTTTCACGCCAGTGTCTTCATGGCAGCCTGACCCTAGCTGGGCAGGGAGCACTCCCGGGGCGGCCGGTCTGAGGGTGCACCACGGCTCATTGGTGCCGCGTCACTACTCCAGCGTGAGGGGCGGGTCTCGGGCAACAGCAGGTGCTGTGAAGACATGTTGGTCTCAAAACGTTTTAGGAATGCTGCGATGCCCTGTCATCTGCCGCCGTGAGTGTCTTGCCATAGTCATCTTCCATGCGGCCCTAGTGGTGGGTGGGGCCCAGCCCCCACTCCCCTCGGGGCTTTCACGCTGACCTCCCAGAGCACATTTCATCCCAGCAGCCAGTGTGCCCAGCTCATGCGCATGCCCCCTCCTATGGCCCGCCTTGTGCCTGGGGCTGGCTCCATGAGCCATGGCCACGAGCTCTGTGCAGGGTGAAGCATCTTCGTGCGTTCGGGGGTTCCACTGGGACCCCTTGGGGAGGGGTGTAGTGTGCCACTTGGCAGTGACACCCTGGAGAGAGCTGCCCTGGGCACTTGTCTGTAGTCTGTAGGTGCTGATGTGTTTCTGTCCACTGTGTGCAAACGGGGGTTCTTTTAATGCAGGAGCTGAGCTTAGTCACCACTGTACCCTTCCTTCCACTCGCTTGCCTAAAACAGTTTCTTTCCTTCATATGTGCGTGTGCATGTGCATGTGTCCCACAAGGGCACAGTGGTTTCCTTGCTTTGCTTGCCCCTTTGCAAGTCTCTGTGCAATCTTCACGTTCTTCGGCCTTGTGCGTGAACACCCCTTCCTCCCCCACAAGCAAGCTATTCCTTCAGGGAAGCTGGGCCAGGCCTGCACGCAAGCAGCAGCTCTTGATCAGGGTTTCAGAAAGGAGCTCGTGTGGCATCGAGTTGCTGAAAATCTGTCCCACTTTCTAGACAGTGCAGCTGGGCTGCATGGGAATCAGGACTTCTGTTTGGTGTGCAGAGCTCTGTCCAACTCCCTGGGCGCTTGTTTGAAAAGCGTTCTTCATCTTTCATTCTGTCTCCCTTCTTGGCTCATGTTTTGGATCGTGGTGGTGTCGAGCTTCTTCCCACTGAGGTGTGACTCTGGAGCCCTGGTCTCCTGGTCTGTGGCTTCCTCAAACACACTTCTCTGCCCCTGAGCCAGTGCCTGGGGAAAGCGTGTCCAAATTCCTCCCACTGGAGACCGTCCATCAGGCCAGATCGCCCTTTTGGAAGAGGCTAGCACTGGACAATAATAAGGTTGACACCTTGCTTTCCCCACCTCCTGCATGTGAGGACCTCATGAGCTATATGAACTTGACTAGCAGCTCTCGTGCCCTGCCAGCAGGGTGACCACAGTGGGGTCTCTACCTACAGATCATGGGTATACCACTCTCGCAACCAGTGTGACGCTGTTGAAAGCCTCGGAGGTGGAGGAGATCCTGGATGGCAATGATGAGAAGTACAAGGCTGTGTCCATCAGCACGGAGCCCCCCACCTACCTCAGGTACCCCTCCTGACCCTGCAGATTTGGGGGGTTGCCTCCCACTGAAGAACAGACTGTAGCAAAGTTGAACTGAAGTACCAGTGAGTACTTTGCCCACTGTGCTCACAGTTGCCTGCGCCGGGTTCCTGAGTTTCTTCTGTATCTTTGGAGTCTCTAAAAAACACAGATCGAGTCTTGAATTCTGGAGAGCAGTTAGGAATGCGTTAGTGGAACTCACTTGCCAGAAGAGATTAGTAGCTCAAATAAACTCACGGAAGAAACAACAATAGGCCTGAGTGTATACAGACAGAAGTTCTTATTTTTATTTTTATTATTTTTTGGGTTTTGTTTTGTTTTGTTTGTTTTTCAAGGTAGGGTCTCACTCTAGTCCAGGCTGACCTGGAATTCACTATGTAGTCTCAGGGTGGCCTCGAACTCACGGTGATCCTCCTACCTCGGCCTCCCAAGTGCTGGAATTAAAGGCGTGCACCACCATGCCTGGCTTATTTTTTTGTTTTTGTTTTTTTTTTTAAATATTTATTCATTTTCAAGCAGAGAGAGAGAGAGAGAGCACACCAGGGCCACCACCTTGTGGGTCTGGCTTATGTGGGTTCTGGGGAACTGAACCCCGGGCCTTAGGCACTGGAGGCAAGTGCCTTAACCGCTGAGTCATCTCTCCAGCCCTATTTTTTGGTTTTTGAAATAGGGTCTCACTCTAGTCCAGACTGACCTAGAACCCTCTCTTACCTCAGCCTCCCAAGTGCTGAGACTAAAGGCCTGAGCCACCATGCCCAGCAGGACTTTTCTTTTGTGTAAGTGGAACTAGGGACTGAACTTGGGTTCCATGAGGATGTGTTCTACCCCTGAGCTAGACCCCAGTTTACAGTTAAGTAGAGGATAGTCCATACCTGTAAAAACAAAGCGTAAACAGGAAAAATGTGTGGTCTCGTGTGTGTGTGTGTGTGTGTGTGTGTGTGTGTGTGTGTGTGGTGGTGTGCATGCACGCGTGTGTGTGCATGTGCATGCGTGAATGTGCATGTAGTTGTGAGTGCGTGTGTGAATGTGTATGTGTGAGTGTGCGTGCGGCATGTGTGTATGTGTGTTGCTGGGGTGGAAACCACCCCTCTAGCATGCTAACCCTCTACCACTGAACTACATCCCCAGCCAGTGGCTCAATTTTAAAAATTCAAAGTTGGGGAAGGGAAATCCAGGTAGAGAGCCAGGTGTCGTGGCTTAGCCTGTAATACCAGTACTCAGAAGGTGGACGCAGCAGGATCAGGAGTTCAAGGTTATCCTCTGCTACAGAGGAGTTTGAGGTCAGCAAAGGTTAGAGACGTGAAGGCAGGAGGATCTTGGTTTAGAGGCTGATTTGGGCTATGTAGGAATTTTAGGGCAGCCGGAGCTATATAGTGAGACCTTATCTCAAAAAGAAAAGAGAAAAACACATTTTCATGTGAAAATTCCAGGCGCATTAGGGGGGAAGGATTGTTACAGTGATGTGGTTGTGGAAGATTATTCCAGGCTTTCTCAGCTTTGCTGAGGGGATTTTTTTTTGGTTCCTGCAAGCACGGTGGCATGCTTCCAGCCAGCGAGGTCATAGACGTGTGCTCGGCAGATTCTTGTTCCCCTAAGGGATGTGGTAGGAACACAGGATGGCTAGACTTTCCTGGGAAGTCACAGGAGGAAATGATGCACATGTGAACGGCACTTTTAAGTCTGCACATGTCAGCTGGGAACCTTTTATAAGGTGGTAAACAGTTTCTTGATGGTGTCATATGAGGACCAGCTGAGGGCTCAGAATCCTGTCAGATGACGGGGGCAGGGAGGGGCGTCAGACATGCTAAAGAAGCAGCCACTGCTCCTCAGCCCCACAAAGGGCCTGGGAGCCTACCCACCATGTGTGTGGACCATTTGGACAGAGGCCGGTTGTCTCTATTGGAAAGACCTTTGCTTGGGAGCAGGAATGGGTTTTATTTTTAGGCAGGGTCTCGCTCTAGCCTTGAACTTACAGTGATCCTCCTACTCTTACAGTGTGCCACCACACCCAGAAATGACTACATTTCTTGACTTAGATTATTGTATTCTGTGTGTGGCCTAGTGTGGCATTCACAGTAACTGTCTGTCTGTGCTCTCTGACATACTTGCCTTGTATACTTGAGGGGCTGGCTGAGCAGCCTAGACCTGAAAATGGGAGAAAGATTGATTCCTACCAAAATAGGGCAGGATTGGGGGGGGGAGCAGAGCTGGAACAACAAAGGATCCAGGAGAATAGACAAGGTAGTGTGGATCTTCAGTTTGAAATGCAGGCCCGGCCGCCCTGAAGCTGTTTATGGAAGAAGGTTCAGGAATGTCAGCCCTCTCCAGAGATGGGCACTCACTTAACTTGGGTGGGGCTCAAGAATTTGCTACTTGAAATTTTGCATTCTGTGTGAACCATTTGCCCAGGAAGGCTGAGTTGTGGCCTGGTCAGCTCCCCTGGCCCGTTGTCTTCATCTTCCAGGTGAAGTCAGGTCACAAAATCGTGATAAGACCTGCAGTGCAGGCCAGGCTGTGCCCTCACTCCAGGGGTCATGGGAGGGATTGAGTGGCGGACCCCAACTTTAGAAGAAAAGGTGAAAGGGCCCCAAACCCGAGAAAAGCCTTGGACACTACCTCTGTCCCCTCCCTCCCCCAGATAAAGGCCTGAATGTTGCTCCCCTGCCCACCCAGCTAGGTCCCTTCTTAGAGGGGACCGGTAAGCAGTTGCCATTACTTCCTCTGAACTCTAGCGGAAGTCACTGCAGGAGCTGTGTGTGCAGTCGGTGAGAAGCACACAGTTACTGTCCCCATAGTGGTCATGGTCTGACTGTGTAACAAAGCATTGCATTGTGGGAACCGTGTGCCCTCCTCTGCCTAGCCTGACACTAAAGTTTCAGTGCCACATAGCTTTGGGAATTTCCCCAGAAGTAAAAGCACCCTGCAGTTTGGAGAAAGAGCCCTGCGTGGGACATGGGTTACTTCCATTCCTTCAGGCGTCACTGTATAGAAGATAGATATGCATCTATTTTCCTCACCTCCGTGGCTCTGGAAGCTTAGAGCCCAGAAGCTGTGCTCAGTGCATCTCAGAATGGTTAGCTGGTCAGGTGTGCAGACCAGCTACTCGAGAGCTTAGGTGACAGGGAAGATAGCTTGAGCCCAGTGCAGCGCACAGGGCCATGGGTAAAGGCCAGTTTCTTCTGGGCTGTGTCTAGTACCTGCCTAACTCTTCCCCTCGGGTACCTCTAGGTGCCAAAGATAGAGGTGCCCAGATGTCCTCCATGGGAGCTTGGAGCTCTCCAGGGGCACAGCAAGCACCCACTGAGCACAAGCAGAGGCCTGGTGGGCAGACATGGACTGAGTCTGATTTCCTGTTCCTTCCCAGGGAACAGAAGGCCAAGAGGAACAGCCAGTGGGTACCCACCCTACCCAACAGCTCCCACCACTTAGACGCTGTGCCGTGTTCCACCACCATCAACAGGAACCGCATGGGCCGAGACAAGAAGAGAACCTTTCCTCTGTGGTGAGTGCACAGGTGCTGCCCCTTCCCAGAGCTCTCTGATGACCAGTTGGTACCCTGCTGCTCCTGCCTCCCTCCTTTAGATGCCCCCTGACCTCCCTCCCGGCACCGTCCCTTGCTTTCCCCAGCCTCCTTGGCTCCCTAGTGCTCACATTTTCTGTTCAAGGTTGAATCTCGCTCTAGCCCAGGCTGACTTGGAACTCACTCTGTAGCCCCAGGCCAGCCTTAAACTCCTGACAGTCCTCCTACCTCTTCCTCCCAAGTGCTGGGATTAAAGGTGTGTGTCTCCACGCCCTGCTCCTGTCACTTTCTTCTCTTCACTTCCGTAGCACATCAGTTCTTGAAGTGGCAGGGGAGGGGGAGCCATCCCTGTGTCTGTCCCCTTCCCTCTGTTTCACACGATGACTCCCACTGTGCTGGTTCTCTGGCTACCAAAACCTGGATGGCTTACAGCAGCACGGATTTATTCTGTCATTGTTCCAGAAGCCTGGAGTCTGAAATATGGGCTATAGGTCCAAATTAAGGTATGGGCCAGGACCCTGCTCCCTCCTAGGCTGCAGGGCACACCTGGTACTCAGCTCTTCAAGCTCTAGCCTTGGCTATGCTCCTTAGCCTGCTGCGTCACTCCAGTCTGCCTCGGTGGCCACATGGGCTCCTCCGTCCATGAAAGCTCACTCTATTTCTTGGGACAATGTGTTAATGGTTTAGGCCCAGCTGCACAACCTCTGCTCAGCCTTTACTTCCATCTGCGGTCTCCTCTTTTGGGCCATATGAGGTATTGGTCACAGGTTTGGGGGATTAGACATAGATGTTTGGGGAAAAACTCACAGGCTCAGGCTGTCCCTGGAATCCCCTCGAGCCCTCAGCCATGTGTTGTCTCTGTACTTCTCCAGCGAAGGGCTTGGGTCCATCACCCCCCCCCCCTTAAGCCCAAAGCTGAAACTGCTTGCTCAGCCACTTCCTGAGGCTCTCCAGGGTGCTTGCAGCAGCTCTGCTCACCTCCCTGCAGCCTGCACTGCAGCGCCCTGGGCCTCTGCCTCCTCCAGACCCCCCCCCCATGTGCCCAGGAAGCACGCTGGCTTATCCTGCCGCCCTCCCACTGCCGTTATACCTGTTCTGTGCTGCCTCGGTGCTAGGTGACCCTCCCCCTCAGCCTTATTCCTGCGGCTAGCAGTGCAGAGAAAAGCTGGAAATGTGGACCTCTAGGGCCCGGGGCACTGGGACCCATGGGCCTGCCCTCTCTCCTTCAGCTTTGATGACCATGACCCAGCTGTCATCCACGAGAACGCCTCGCAGCCTGAGGTGCTGGTGCCCATCCGGCTGGACATGGAGATAGACGGGCAGAAGCTCCGGGACGCTTTCACCTGGAACATGAACGGTATGCCATGTGGCTTCTGGGCTTGCTACTTGGAGGGTCCTGGCTTGATTCGTGAAGGTGTGGTGAACCCTGAGTTCATTCTGCTTCTCACTGTTTTCTGTTCCTGTGACCGGGCATGTACCTTAGTCTGTTTTCTGTTGCTATAAACAGAATACCTGAGACCAAGTAATTTGTAAAGAAAAGAGATTAATTCCAGTTCCTGGTTCTGGAAGGCAGGAAGTTTAAAATCAGGCCACTGCCTCAAGCCACCTACTGGTGAAGCCTCTTGTGTTTCTACTCGTGGGCACAAGTGGAAGCCCGAGTGGGACAGAGTGAGGGAGGACTTAGTGGGTGGTAGCCTGCCTGCCTGCCTGCCTGCTGCGCTAACTAAGCCCGGCCCACAGGAATGAGAGCTCACCCCTCCTTAGTTACACTTCTGGCCTTTGAGGGAAAATACAAGGCTGGAGAGATGGCCCAGTGGTTAAAGGCACTTGTTGCAAAGCCCCTTGGTCCAGTTTCAATTCCCCCGTGCCCACGTCAAGGAGATGCAAAATGGTGTCTGTACCTGGTATGTACAGGTATGACAAAGGGAAGCAGAGCCAGCTGAGTCCAAAGCCTGACCTCATTCGCAGTCTGGCAGTTTGCAGTGGCCCTCAAAGTAGGTGGAGCAGACACCTCAAGCCTGTCTTCTGAACTACACACACACATAAACAATAAGCACAGTGACAGAGCCAGGCCTGCTGGTTCACACCTATAATCCCAGCACTCCAGAGGCTGAGGTAGGAGGTTCATCGTGAGTTCAAGGCCAGCCTAGGCTGCAGAGTGAGTTCCAGGTCAGGTTAGGCCAGAGTGAGAACCTACCTAAATAAAGAGGTTGTGACGATAACATACTGGTGAGGATGAGGACGAGCTGGTCCCTCATACACTCCGGTAGGAATAGAACTGTCAGCTGTCTGGAAGGCAGATGGGCATTTTCTTCTGAAAACAAGACATGCAATTACCACATCCCCAGTGGTTGCATTTCGGAGCATGTGTTCAAGAGAAGTGAAGATTTGTGTTTACACTGAAACCTACACATGCATGGTCATAGCAGCTTTATGCAGGACGCTGTAGCTGGAACTGGAAACAGCCTAGGTCCCCTTGAGTGAGCAAACAGTTGAACACAGCGTCTCTCTGTAGTGTGCAAGGCTGACAAAGGATGAACCTCGGAGAGTTTTTCTGCGGAGAGACGGTGCCCTTCTCACCTGCCCCACAGTTGCATAGTGTCCTACCGTTCCATTGCTCAAATGCTAAAGTGACAGAAACACGGATCACTATTGAGGATGAATGACAGGAAGTGGGCATGACTACAAAAGGGCAGTGAAGGGCCCTTGGTGGTGGTGGGCCTGTCCTGAGCTCCTCGGCATGTGGTCATCCGCTCTCTCTTCTCCACTGGCCAGGCTCAGTCCCCAGTCATTGCATCTGCAGAGGAGGAGGGACAGGAGGCCTGGCCAGGTGTCAGCCCCGCGATGGCATGGACGCTCTGTCTCTCTGATTGCAGAGAAGTTAATGACCCCGGAGATGTTTTCAGAAATACTTTGTGATGACCTGGATTTGAATCCACTGACATTTGTGCCCGCCATTGCCTCTGCCATCAGACAGCAGATCGAGTCCTACCCCACAGACAGCATCCTGGAGGACCAGTCTGACCAGCGTGTCATCATCAAGGTAGGTGCTAAGACACCACTGCCTCGCTAGAAGCCACCTGCTCTGTGCTGAGGGACCGGCCACCTTCCCAGCCCTGGCATATTTTTAATACACCCTTGAATGCAATCTGCCAGCATTTCATCTTTGATTTTATGTTGTTTTGTTTGCTTATTTATTCAAGGCAGGATCTCTACGTAGCCTAGGCTGTCCTGAAACTCACTATGTAGCCTAGGCTGTCCTTTATCTGATGGCTTCTGTCTTAGCCTCCTGAGTGCTGGGATCACAGTCATGAGCCACCATTCCAGACTGTCTTTTATTTTTTGAGACAGTCTCTCATGGAACCCAGGCTGGCCTCCACCTCCCAAATGCTGGGATTATAGATGTGTGCCATCACGACAGGATTCAGTTTGCTAGTATTGCTTTGGAAATTTTTGAATATGTGTCTGATGTGGGTAAGAGGGCCATCGGCTGTGAAATACTCCCTCTTCAGTTTCGTGGAAGACTTAGAGGAGTATGGGTGTCCTTTGACTGATAGAGTTTACTTCGCAGGTGTTTTGTTGTATATATATTGCGTGGGTGCGTGTTTGGCGGGGGGGTGGGGTGGGTGGGGGGCGGGAGCATGTGTGGAGACCAGGCATCAGCACTGGGTAGTCCTTAGACACTCTCCACTTGATTCCTTGAGACAGAGTTTCTCATTGAACTTGGAGCTTACTAACTTGGCTAGACTTCCAGCCCCTGTCTCTTCTTCCCCAGGACTCATGCTCACATGCTTCTACTTTCCCCACTCAAGATGTCTTCATTCAGTTTGCTTACTAATACTTGTTGGTTTTTGTTTTTTTTTACAAGAAATACAATTTGTTTTCACTGACCAATGTCAATTGCATATTGTGGCCATAGACAGTGAGACAGAGGCATGGTAAACAGGCCCTTGCTCTCAGAGCCCAGCCCTGGCCTACAACCTGGATCTTCTACCTCCCTTTAGAGAGCTGAGGGAGCCCTGGCCCCTGCTCCATGTTTACAAAGTCCAGTGCCACTGGGTCCGTCACTGCACTTCTACTTGTTCTGGCCTTGATTCTAAGAAACACCTCAGGAAAGCTGACTGGACATGTAGAGAATGTCAGAGTGACGAGGAGAGTGTGTGTATGGCTGCCCCTAGCTGTTTGGAACCATGTTGCTGGGTAGTTAACCCTGATGGACCCATCGTGGCAATTAGATAAAGTACCAAGTCTGCCCTCATCAAAACCAAGGAATAGTAGTGTGACTGGGAAGATGCACCCAGCCCGCTCACCCAGTAAAGCGTCCCAGCCCCACTCTGCAGCAAGTCTCATAGCATCAAACCACAGGAACAAAGCCAGCCTTCAGGGTCCACCATGTGGCATTCAGTGATGCCCGCTTTGAAAATAGCCATGCCCTGTCTGAGGGTGAGAGCTGGTGGGGCATTGCTTGCAGGGCCCAGCTCTTGAAAGCAGCGGAATAGAGGTGAAGGCCACTTGGAAACAGGCTGGGACAGGTTCTTGACAAGTGGCACAT
Source organism: Zapus hudsonius (assembly GCA_004024765.1). Classification (NCBI taxonomy): domain Eukaryota; kingdom Metazoa; phylum Chordata; class Mammalia; order Rodentia; family Dipodidae; genus Zapus; species Zapus hudsonius. Next base: position 18,446 of record PVHP010022350.1, read on the forward strand.
AAGCTGAGTGAGCGCCATCCAGATGGCTGGGTAAGAAAGACAGAAAAGAGGTCACTGGTCAGCGTGGGGAGTCGGGGATGGAAAAAGGGGTAAGGTGGACTCCGCTGCCTTCAGGGCCTCTCTGAGCCAGACCCCCTCCGGACAACCTGGGAGTTTTGTGGCATCTGTCCTCCTTTGCAAATATAAGGACAGAGGCCAGCCTGCGTTCTCAGCTCATGAGCTGTGGGTCCACCCCAGGCTTGGCAGCTCAGGATGGCATGTCCCCACCTCCTCGTAGCCTCTCCGGGCTAGGAAGTTTTTCCTACCCTCACTGTGGGCATTGGCTCTTGCCGCAGCTAAACATCCACGTGGGAAACATCTCTCTGGTGGACCAGTTTGAGTGGGACATGTCAGAGAAGGAGAACTCGCCAGAGAAGTTTGCACTGAAGCTGTGCTCAGAGCTGGGACTGGGCGGGGAGTTTGTCACCACCATCGCATACAGCATCCGGGGACAGCTGAGCTGGCATCAGAAGACCTATGCCTTCAGGTATGATGATGTGCTCCCCTCGCCCCTTGGAGAAAGGACTTCTTCATGCTTTTGTAACTTTGTCAAGCTTGATGGTGACCTGGCTGTTATCTGTCGCCCTGTCTTCCTCCTGCCTCAAGTGCCTTCACAGGGTGCCCAACACATTCATTGCGACACTGGTGAGGCTCTAATACCCCCCTGTCCCCGGGCCACCCTGAGGCCCCCCCTCCACACAGCAGCTCCTCCCATCCTGTCTGCACTCTTGCCCAGCCTGGTCCTTTTCTGGGTTCCCCTCGCTTCTGGGTTCTTGGCAGTCTTAAGGACCCTCGGCTTTCAAGTAGTCAGGAGTACTCCGCAGCTCTTAGCTGGATACTTCAGTCTATCAGAACATTAGGTGAATACCATGGGCTACACCATACTCCATACTCCCAGCCTCCCTACTGCTGGGACTAAAGGCACGTGCCACCACACCCAGCTTTTACTTTTGGAGGCAGGGTCTCACTGAGGTGTGGCCCAGGCAGGCTCTGAACTTGTGATCCTCCTGCTTCTTCCTCCCGGGTGCTGGGATTACAGGTGCTGCCACCCTGCCTGACCTTTTTTGTTGTTATTGTTGAGACATGGCCCAGGCTGGCACTGTCTGGCTGTTGATGATGACTCGTTCCCCAAGACAATGTTCTCAGGGATCATCTGTGTTGTAATATTATCAGACTTCCAGTCTTCTGGCTGTGTTCTACTGCTTGACACTCATTTTATTTACCCATTAATCAGCTGACTCTTCCGTTGTTTCCAAAGATGCAAACAGCAAATAATGCTGAGAACGTCCGTGTATAGTTTTGTGTTCTCTCGGGAGAATTGTGAACCATAGGTAACTCGGGTCAGCGTGCGGGCTTTGAAATAGGGTCCTGTAATCTGTAGCCCAGGCTGCCCAGAGTGCATTCCCAACTTGTCATGTGAAGAACTGCCTTGCAGCTTTCCGTGAGGGCTGCATCGTTTCACCTCCCAGCAGCATGTGAAGGTCCCTGCTCAGCGCTTGATCTTACCTGCTCTTCTGTCTGTGGCCACCTAGTGGTGTGGAATGCGTTTCATAATGACTAAGAATATAGAGCACCGTGGGCGAATTATTGGCCATTCATGTGTCTTTGGAGAAATGGCTTTGTTCATGCTCTCTTTGTTAATTGGTCCTTTTTAGTTGTAAGAGTTCTTGTTTTTCTAAGGCACAGTCTCACTGTAGCCCAGGCTGACCTAAAACTCACTGTAGCTCAGGCTGGCCTCAAACGGTGATCCTTCTGCCTCAGCCTCCCAAGTGCTGGGATTATAGGTGTGGTGTGCACCAGCACCCCAGCTACACTGTTCCTGTGTTCTCAATACATGTTCCTTCACAGGTACGATGACCTGTAAATACTTCTCACTGCCGTTCTCCTCTCCTGATGCTCTTTGAAGCACAGTCCAGTTCTTCTCTGTACATCATTTCGGTGTCACAGCTAAGAAGCTCTGGCCTGATCTGTAGTCCCATGTGCCAGCAGTACAGTCTGCCCTTTCTTCCCTGAGTGATTTGGAGGTGTGGTTGTCGGTTGGCTCTTCTCCTGACTGAGTGGCCTTAGGCATCAGTCCCCAGCTCCCACGGTCACCTCAGACGCCCCTTTTGTCTGGTCCCCACCTGTACATTTTAGAGCAGTAGGAACGTCCCAAGTCCTTGCTGGCCTCAAGGCCTGGGAGTCAGGATCCCCTCGAGGAGTGAGAAGTGTTAGGCCCCAGCAGCTCACAGTAGCCTCTCAAACCCGAGGCAGGCCAGTGTTGTCTCAGGCAGTTCTTATTTTAGAACAAGCCCTCAGGAATGGAATCTTCCAGAGTCAGGGGAGGTAAACAAAGGAACCTCTGGGCTTACTCTTGTTTAAATTCCGAAGAAAACATGTTTTGCTTGCCTCAGCCTGGGCTTGGTGCCTTTCATGTCTGTTCCCAAGGGAGCAGACTGGAGGTTGGGATGATATTTGGGGGGTCTGTGGCTAGGCTGTTCCTGGATTTCCAAATCAAGCTGCTGAGGAGGGGTCAGCCCCAGGGGACCAGAGGGGTGGGAGCTGACTGGCCCCTGGCTTCTGAGTCACCAGCACGTGCCCGAGCCGCCAGGCCTTGTGGGCCCATGGGTGTGGGTGCTGTGGACTGTGCTTCAGTAGTGAGCAGTCAGGGCTGCCTGGGTCTGTGGTGCCTGCTAGCCTCAGCCAGCACCCGATCTTGATCCGGACTCAGGTCCTGAGACCCCGAGGCTGAGGAGGACCGGCCTTGGCTGCTGGTGCAGCGAAGCCAGGAAAGCTATGTGAGGAGTGCCTGGCTCCCAAGGAAGCTCCTGACATGGGAATGACCCTCCAAACACAGCGAACAAACACCCGTACAGTTCAGCCATCTCTCCCTTCATCTGCCAAGCACCGCAGCCCCTCACTTCTCTCAGAACTGAGGGCAGGCAGATAGGGCTGTGGGTGGAGCAAGATGGCCTCCTCCTGGGGACTGAGCTCTCAGAGAGGAGAGACCACCCAGGTGGCTGGTGGGGGGAGAGTGGAAGAATGGATCCTGATTGGGGCTTTGCTGTGAGGTTTTTTCTGCCCTGAGGGGCTTGGTGTGACACACACAGCCTGCTGCAGGGCTGGAAACCAAAGACCCAGAAGGTAGTGGACTCAGCCTCACCCCCCCCATGCCCCTGCTGACTGCTAACCCACCACCACTGCCCTGTCCATTTGGCCAGAAGAGCATTCTGAGGGACCCTAGGTGGAAGCAGGTGGTCTCTGAGGGCCACAAATCGGGGGCTGTCCTTTACAGACCTACCTAGCCTAAGTAAACAGACCAGCTTCTCCGGGCACGCATGGTGTGGACCTATGAAATGGGCAGAAGGGGGGTGTGCGGAACATGGAGCAGACCAGCGCAGCAGCTCCATTGAGAAGATCGGGGCTCTGGGGCAGATTCTCCTTCCACTCCCCATGCTACCCTTGATTAGTCTTCAAGTGGCCTGGCCTTCTGGCTGCAGACCAGCCACACTGTTGTGCCATGGGAACGACCTCTAGACAGCAGACCTCTCCCCGGCCCCAGGGGCACCTAAGAGGCCCACAAAGGGCCTGTTTTCGGGGAACACTCTCGCTCCTGGGGCCTGGCACATGCAGCAGCCATGCTGAGGTCTAGGAGCAGGAGCAAAGCTGGGTATGGAAATGAGCCTTCCACCATCCCCTGGCCTGAGGGGCAGTGGGGCGGGGAGTGGCAGTTTCTGGGGACTTTGTACTTGCTCTCTGTGAAGTGGCCTGTCCCTCCACCCCAGTGAGAACCCGCTGCCCACGGTAGAGATCGCCATCCGGAACACCGGGGATGCTGACCAGTGGTGCCCACTGCTGGAGACCTTGACAGATGCCGAGATGGAGAAGAAGATCCGAGACCAGGACAGGAACACGAGGTACCCGCCCACAGTGCTGGTTTTCTCAGGGACCCGTGGTCTCCGGAAAGAACTTAGCCTCCAGAGGCAGCTCCTGCAGGCCTGGGAGCTACAGCAGGTTTTAGGGTTCCCTGCTGGAGGGCTGCTCTGGAGAGCTGTGTGGGAGGGTGGACACCCAGGGCTGGGACAGTGCCATCTGACCACCTGTCCTCCTTCAGGCGAATGAGGCGTCTCGCCAACACTGCCCCAGCCTGGTGACCAGGGCACCCACGCTCGGCTCCATGGAGCAGCTCCAGAGATGTGACTGCCTTTCCTTCCTCAATGGGCAAGAGGCAGGAGGACAGCCAGTGCCAGCCTGAGGAGTAGACGCCATGGGGGCACTGGGGACCTTCCAGTGGCTGAGCCCGTTGTCTCCCCACCCCCAGCACCGTGCCGTTGGGATTCAGGAAGAAGCCTCGTTTTGGTTGTGTTTTGGTTTTGTATAGGAGCCCCAGGCAGGGCTAGCAACACTTTCTAAATAAAAGTCAATGTGTTTAATTTCTTGGTGTGGAACATGATGTGACAGTGGAGGGGCGTGGAGATTAACCAGGCTCTGCAACCAGCAGCCCAGCACACGAGGCCCCTGGACCAGAGGCCCATTCTTGCTCTTCCTTGAGCCTTCCAGCTTCCCACGGCTGAGGCTGGGGTGGGGCCCACCTGGCTTGTAGTCACAGCCCACCCCTGCTCTTGCAGCCCTGCTGCATCCTGGGACCTTGCTGCCTGGGACCCCCTTCCAGGACAGTTCTGAAGAAGCTCGTGTCCCAGAACAGGCCTGGCCGCCTCCTGTCTACTGTGAGGAGCGCAGCCTCAGACCCACACTCGTGGAGCGGGAGGTGTGCAGAGCAGGCATACCCTCTACCCCTTCCCCACTGCTTCGATGAGCTTGTCCCCTCCTTGTTTGTCATGTGGATGGACTGGGCTCCATGAGGGGGCACGTGCTGAGCTGAGCACTGCTGGCAAACTGACTGTGCTTCTGTCAGCAAGAGCAGGGCTGAGGGGCCGAGGTTACTCTCCTATAGAGTAAACTTCCCCCATGAGCCCATGGGGGCAGGGTGGGGCTCTGGGGTGTCAGGAGTTAGGCAGCCCGCCTCTAGCCAGAAGCCCCAGGATTTGCTCTCAGGACCTCTGCCTGTCAGAATGGAACCCACCAGAGATTGACACAAGACTTTACTGGAAGATTCTGAGCCTAGCTGACCTTGGAGATGGATGGCTCCTTTGCGAGGGGTGTGTTCACCCTCAAGGCAAGTGTGGCAGTTAAGTCCACCTGTTTGGGAGGGGTTGGTGCTCTGGGCACCCCCTCCCCCCCAGCCTGGTTTCTATTCCCTTTTAAGCCCTCCAGCCCCCACAGCCACACAGCGACTGCTACCAGGTCTCACTACAAAACTGAGGTCAGATAACAGGAATATTGTTGTTGTTGTTGTTGTTGTTGTTGCCATGGAAATGACAAGCTGTGGCTGGGGAATCCCCATGCAGTCAGCTCTAGTTTGGCAGGCCTGGAGCCACAGGGAAGCAGGCTACATCTGATGCTCAAGTTCACAGCCAAGGGAACTGCATGAGGAAAGACTTGAAAGGCAAAAATGTTTCCAGGTCTGCCAGGGCAGACCTCAAGGTCCTGGGCTCACAGGAAGGACAGCGAACCCAGACCTGGTCCTCTTCATCTGAGGCCTCAGGGTCACCTGATGGGGACACAAGGTGGAGACCCACTAGGCTGTGGGTGAGAATAGAGGTCAGGTGGGCATTCGTTTAAAGGCACCATAGGCAGGGTACCTGCTAAGGTCTGGATGAGCGGTGGGGACAGAGGCCTGGGTGGGTGGCATTTGTCCCAAGGCTCCATCAGGGCACTGGCAAGAGATCTATCGTTCTGCTGGGCATCCATGGACAGGGTTGGCGCTCTCTGGGCCCCATGTCCTGCCACCTACTGTTGAAGAGAGCATGTTTGAACTAGGGGCAGAGTGGCTGTGGCTGCGGTGGGCTCAGCCCCCAGGGTGGGCTGTTTCCTTACAGCCACGGTGGAGGGGAAGCATAGAGACCTGCCAGAAGCACGGGGCTGGCCAGGGCTGCCTCACTGCTCCTGGGGTGGCAGATGGGGTCCTGGCTGCTCCTCAGGAAGGGGTTGATAATTGGGGTCCTCCTCAGGGGCATCTAGTAGCAGCTTCCTGTGAGGAGAAGCCCACACTGAGCAGAGCGGAGGTCGACACAGGATTCCCCCATGGGGTAAGTGAGTGGGTCATCATCTCCAGCACTCACAGAAAGCCAGGGGTCAGCAGCAGCCTCTTGCCTCCAGGCTGGTTAGGGAAGACATCTTCCAGGAAATAATAGACATGGCCCACAGCAATCCCTGAGAGAGATCCATGGCCCAGTGTGATCCCAGGTTCTACAGCCTGAGTATCCCCAATGTCTGCCAGGGTTGGCCTCGAAGGACAAGCTTAGGGCCCAGAGATGGACTGGACTTGGGGAGTAGAGGGCATGTGGGCCCTAAGGACACTCATGCCCTGGCAGGACCCACTCAAAGGTCAGCAGACGCAGGTCTGTGGCCAGCAGGCTTGCTCAGGGAGGTGCTGGGACAGGAAGAGGAGGAGTGGCCCAGGGCAGAGGGGAGAGTTCTGGGGGAACAAACAGGATCGAGGTAGGAAGGGCAGGCAGCTCACCGAGCAGGTCTGTGAGGATGGAGTTGCCCAGCAGCAGTGAGAAGCCCAGGAGCGCCCAGGGCAGGAATGGTGCCTGGAAGTTGAGCAAGCCAAAAAAGTTGACCCTCACCAGAGGGCTGCGACGGCTCCACACATACACCAGCATGGCCATGAGGGCCTGTCCCAGGAAGAACAGGCTACCTAGGAATCCCAACAGCTGGGTAGGTGTTAAGGTTTCAGGAGCAGGATCTTATTAAGCCCACTCTGACTTTCCACTGGTTCTGGTCCCATCCAGACGAACCCTTCTCTCTGTGGCTCTCAGGTCCCCAGGCTCCATCACTGCCCATGTTTCTGCTTCAGTTGCTTCTAGCTACTTCCCTAACCCTACACCTGACTACCCTGAATAGACAGCCTTGTTATGTTCCACCTGGGCACCGAAGACCTGGCACAGACACCTAGAGCTGACCACGCATGACTGCCCTGAACACCTGTCACTCCAGGCCTGGGTGCCTCATGGCGGGCCCCAGGGCCATGACAAGCCAGAACAAGGTGTCCCTTGGTCCATGAGGATACTGTCATAAGGACACCGCCAAAGAAAAACATGAAGACAAAGTCTGCTGTGCGGCCACGGAAAGACCCCTCCTCCAGCATGCGACAATAGCGGAACCTGCAACAACGTTGAGACAGAAAATGGCACTGGGACGTTGCCTCAGTTTCCCCATTCGGGGGCCACTTCCATCCCAGCAACCTCCACCCACCCCCATCCCGGCTGCACAGCATACACGAAAAGCATGTTGAAGAAGAAACCGAATCCCAGGGGACCGAAGAAGAGGAAGTTAGTGACGAGCCTCCAGACCTGTGGAGGGGACATGGCGATGGGGTTGGAAGGGGTGGGGGTGGGCAGGACCCGGACAACAGGTGCAATGTGTGTGTGGGGGGGAATAGGACGGACTCACCTGGAACTTCCGAAACACGAGATGAGGGTTGAAGTACAGCTGGAAAGGGCTGAGGAGGTCCAGCTGCTGTGGGCCCAGAGGACAGGTCAGGGAGTGGACGCCAGGGGCCCCTTCCCTAAGCCCCCTTCCCTCTCCTTCCATGCCAAGGGGCTGTAACCATGGCGATGCCCACGCCTTGCCCCGGGGGGTCCCACAGCTCACCACGGCGGCTGTCGTGAGAACGCAGGCCGTGGTGTAGGCACGCGTGACCGTGGGCACCTGCGAGAACTCGGTGGCCAGTCCTCGCCAAGCCATCGTGGAACCTGCCCCGGGAGAGGAGCCCTGCGGGACCAGCAAAGCCCACGCGCGCGTGGAGAGGCGCAGCGCAGCGCAGCGCACCCCTGAACCCGCCCCGAGCCCCGCCTCGCTCCCCCATCTAGTAACCAATCCACGTCCCAAATGGCTGAGTGTCATTGACCAGTGGGGGCGTGGCCCAGGCCTTAGCCAACCAATAGAATGAAGAAGCGGGAATCCGGGGGCGGAGCGGGCAGAGAACGGATAGGGGCGTGTCCAAGCAGCCGGCCAATAAAAAAGGCCCACGGCTGAGCACGTGGAGGTTGTTGTGTCTGTGACCGAGACGAGGGAGGGCGCGCGGCCAATCAGAAGTTGGTTCGCTTTGCAGCATCTTGAAGGAGAGCCAATAGCAAGGACCCACGAAGTCATTATGGGGGCGTGGCTAGGATTAGGGGCGGGGCTGGTCTCAAGGTGCAGGGGTGTCGCTTTCCAGCTAGCAATGGCCCTTGTTAGAACCTCAGCCAAGGAGGCTATGAAAGGATACCCAAGACTCCCCAAAAGTCTAGGTCCAGCTAACATTTGGGGGTGCAGGGGGGTGTTCCTCTTTGGAGCACACCGGGGACAGGACCCGGCCGCAGGCTTGAAAGTCCAGATGGACCAGCGCAGGCTGGAGCAAGTGAGCAGAGTGGAGAGGAAATGGATATTAGGCTTGGAAAAAACTGCATTCCTTCAACTGTTTATCGAGCGCCTCATGTGTGGGGCGCGCTGACCCAATGCTATGGGTGAGGCAGCCAGCCCCTCATGGCCCAGCAAGGTCGTGCATGCACTGATGCATTACTGCATTGATGGAAAATAATGTCGGATGAAGCCTGGGGACTCGGAATGGACCTCCGTGCGCTGCTTGGTGCACCTGGCTTGATGTGGATACTGGGGAACCGAGCCCCGGGCGTCAGGCTTTGCAAGCAAGCGCCTTTAACGACTGAACCATCTCTCCAACTTCTGATTGTCTTTTTTTTATTTTATTTATTCATTTTCAAGCAGAGAGATACATACAGAGAGAGCAGCACCAGGGCCACCTCCTTGTGGGTCTGGCTTATGTGGGTCCTGGGGAATTGAACCTGGGGCCTTAGGCACTGGAGGCAAGTGCCTTAACCGCTGAGTCATCTCTCCAGCCCAAAATATTTTATTTATTCATTTACAAGGAGAGAGAGAGAGAGAGAGAGAGAGAGAGAGAGAGAGAGAGAGAGAGAGAGAGAACACATGGCCACCACCTTGTGTGTCTGTCTGGCTTATGTGGGTCCTGGGGAATTGAACCCCGAGCCTTAGGCACTGGAGGCAAGTGCTTTAACCACTGAGCCATCTCTCCAGCCCCTGATTGTCTTTTTAATTGGGGGAAGCGGGGGTTGCATTTAGCCTCTCGCTGCTGCACAAAGAACCCAACCAAAAGCAGCTTGTGAAGGAAATGGGTTTATTTTGGCTTACAGACTCCATGGAAGCTCCATGATGACAGGGGAAACGACGGCATGAGCAGAGACTGGACATCACCTCTGCCACAGCAGGTGGACAACAGCAGCAGGAGAGTGTGCCAAACACTGGCAAGGGGAAGCTGGCTATGACATCAAATAAACCTACCCCCAATCACACACCAAAAATTGCCATCAAAGCCGGGCGTGGTGGTGCACGCCTTTAATCCCAGCACTCTGGAGGCAGAGGTGGGAGGATCGCCATGAGTTCAAGGACACCCTGAGACTACATGGTGAATTCCAGGTCAGCCTGGGATAGAGTGAGACCCTACCTCAAAAACAAAAACAAATTGCCATCAGCTGGAAATCAAGCATTCAGAACAAATAGGTTTGGGGAGGGGGATAGCTTGAATCAAACCATCACAGGTGGGCTTTCTGCAGTGGTATTCGGTGAGGAAACTGAGGCAGGATGGGAGCAGAGCAGGGTGTGAGGCAGGACTCAATCCTGGATCCCTTTAAATGGCTTCCCAGCAGCTTTTCTCAGCCTACACCCTCTCCTCGGCATGTCAGGCACCTCTGAGCTATTTGTGGAAAGAGGTTCTGAGCACATGTTTTAATATTGTCTGTATGTATATTTATTTATATATTTGGGGGGAGGTCGAGGTAGGGTCTCACTCTAGCCCAGGCTGACCTAGAACTCATTCTGTAGCTCAGGCTGGTCTTGAATTTATGGCAATCATCCTACCTCAGCCTCTCAATGAAGGGATTAAAGGTGTGCACCACCACACAGCTATTTATTGAGAGAGAGAGAGAGAGAGAGA
>PVHP010022351.1:0-28498 GCA_004024765.1 Zapus hudsonius
AAATGGCCTTGACTCATTTAAGAAAGTGCTCAGCATCCTTAAGCATCAGGGAAATGCAAATCAAAACCACAATGAGATACCATCTTACCCCTGTCAGAATGGCAATCATAAAGAAAACCAACAACAATCGTTGCTGGCGAGGATGCGGGGAAAAAGGAACCCTCATTCACTGCTGGTGGGATTGCAAACTTGTTCAACCTTTATGGAAAGCAGTGTGGAGACTTCTAGACAGAATGGACATAGAACTACCGATGGACCCAGCTATCTCTCTACTAGGCATCTACCCGCAAGACGCCACATCTCGATGCAGAAAATTTTGTACAACTATATTTATAGCAGCTCAATTCATAATAGTCAAGAATTGGAAATCAACCCAAATGCCCATCCATGGAGGAATGGACAGTGAAATTGTGGTATATTTACACGATGGAATTTTACTCAGCTGAAAGGAAAAATGACATATCGAAATTTAGGAAAAAATGGTCTGACTTTGAGCAGATCTTACTAAGCAAACACTCAAAAGAACAGAGAATTGAACGCCGCATACTCTCCCTCATATGCAGTCCTTAACCAGGATAACTGTTTTCTTTATGCAGACTAGTAGAAAGAAGAGAGAGGTTATGAATGAGGGGTAAGGGAAGGGGGAAGGGGAATGGCTTAAGCAGAAGGCCATTCCAAATTAGGTTCAAAAACATAAAATCCTTACGAGCATACTGTAACCTAAAGAGTAAATAGTGAGCGTCAACTGGCAAGAGGGGTCATGAGTAGCAGGGGAGAATGTCTAAGTCTGTGAATAATGGAGCAGACTGAGCCCTGGGTCCCAGTCACCGGTCCCTTCCCTCACTGAGCTGTTGACCAAAGGGACACATGAGGATCCAAAAACAAGACAGAATTCTGTCAAGGCTCTTGAACGCCATCCCCAGGCCTGAGACAAAATCCTGTTGCTGAAGAAACCACAAAATGCCATCGATCTTCATCGAGAGTCCCAGCGAGGTCTGGAATGGTAACCAACCCCCAGATGGCAGTTAGTGAAGGGCTGGAGGGCACTGCACAAGCTGCCAGGGGAAGCTGATCAGCGAAACAGACCATTGGCATGAAACATAGTCTGCGGCCATGAATAGGCTGGATACAGTTCCTACTGGGAGAGAACAGCAAACCAAGAAAGGAGCAATTGTGCAATGAAGGAGCATGGGCCTGGGGGAGACAATCAACAGCTACTAAATTTGGCCAAATATTCCACTCAGTGAGGGGGAACCCTTGATTAGAAATGGGGATTTAGGGCAATATGCACCCGATCCCATACTCTTGGGCTTCCAAGGAAAGATGCACTATGTGAACATCTGACAGGGAGGCTACTAAAAATAGAAACTAGGTAATCCAGAATGCTTTATATTTGTTAACCTATACTGTTCTCACTCTCTGATGGAGATTGTGTTTGTATTTTTCAGGATATAGCGAGTGAGCTGTGGCCCATATAACCCTACCACTCGACAGCAGGCAAAAAGCTGAGATCATGGCAAGAGATGAGCCACCACAGTCATATTGTGGAGGATCCAGATGGAACCCTGCAGAGAAGGATGCAACAAGAGAGCTGTGGCCCATCTAACCCTACCAACCCACCGTAGGCCGATGGCTGAGATCCTGGCAAGAGAGGAGCCACCACAGTCATATTGTGGAGGATCCATAGGGAACCCTGCAGACAATGACATATGAACAAGGGACCTATAACCACAGCCATTCAATCAACACAGGATAGGCCAATGAGACAGAAACCAAGGATTTTCGACACAAGGACCCCTAAGCTCACAACATTAAAGCAGCCTTATTACTCACCCACCACGACTCAGGCAATTGAGCAGAAGAGGGGGTGGAAAGATTGTGAGAGCTGTGGTGGGGGAGATGGTCCAGAGGCATGGCACCCATCAGTAACAACACACTTGGGCCAAGAAGACCAGGCTGAGTAATAGGATATCCAGGATCCCTTGCCACAAGGACTAATACAGACAGCCCACGGAGGAGGATATCCAACTGATCAGAGTTGGGGAGGGGGGGAATTGGGGAATTCGGGATAACAACTCATGGTTTGCCCACTAAATAATGTAACTCATTATGGACAATAAATATATATTTAAAAAAATAGTAACAGGATCAGAGTTCTCTGGTTCCATGTGGAGCAGTGACATTCCAAACCCCACTTTCCCAAACAGTTTAGCAAGTGCTCCTCATAAAGGCTTGGGAGACAGGTGCTCAACACCCCATCCCATCCCATCCCATCCCATCCCATCCCATCCAAACCCTTCAAGACCCCTCCCTCACAATGCAAGATCTCTCCCTCCCCAAGAAATGGTAAAATCACCACTGCTCCCTTATTGGAAGCCTCTTTCACTTTGCTTTGGGTTCCTGCCACTCTCTCGCCTGGGGTTAAATAAATCTTGGGACCCCAAGAAACAGTTCATCTCTGGATCCTGTACATTCAAACCCAGACTTATGTTCAATATCGTCCTCAGCCTGGCACTGGATTGAAGAGATGAATAGCACACTCCTGCGACCTTAAGTCACACTCTCAGAAGACATGGAGTGAGAGAATGTTTAAGTAGCTCACATCAAGAGGCAGCAGGCAAAGAAGACTCCAACCTCTGGAGCTGGGATTCCCACATGAGATTCCTGACTCTTTGACTTTCTGCCTTTGGCAAATTACCTGTCCTTTCTGAACCTCGGCTTCCTTGACTCTAAAATGGGTTTGAAATAATGGGTCATTGCCAAGATTAAGCAAGAGAATACATCAAACACACTTAAACTAGTACCTGTCACGCAGCGAATGTTTAGGGAATGTTAGCTTGAAAAAAAATTACCTTTAAGCTATTTGGTTCTATCTCCTGAAAGAAAGGTGTCTTGGTCCCCTTGTAACAGATAAATAGCAGGGCTGCCTTTGTCTGACCGGCGTTTATCACATCTCAGACACTGTCACCACGGGAAGAAAATTGAGAATGATAACCTCAAGTCCTCCAAGCTGAAGTGCGTGGGATACAGTGTAGTGGATCACAGGTTTGAAAGCTGGTAACCAGAGAAAGCTTCCAGAGCTCAAGTCAAAGTGTTTCATGCTGAGTTTCATTCTCAAGGCTGCAGTGAGCTTTGAGAGAGAAATATTGGGCCAGCCACAGCCAGGCGGTAATCAAAGCATTAATGTATTAAGTCAAAACCAGGCCATGTAACCTAGTGAGGAACTCTTCACTTCAAAGGGATTCGGAGAAGCACAGCCTGATACAAACTCAGAAGGTACTGGGCTCTATAATGAGACCTCTTGGCTCTGCTGGATGTCCCAGCAGACTGCTGGCCTGGATGGGCAAAAGACCCAGTATCCTGCTGTCGAGGCTGAGAAACCAATGGGGTGGTAGGAGATAGAGAAAAAGAAAGCATATAGTGAATTAATTATTATAAATTATTAATTATATATATAATTATATAACACAAAATTATATAATCATGTATTAATTATATATTGTAATTATATATTAGATAATGTAATTATATCATTATAGTAATTATACGTACATTATAATTTTTAGAAAATTATTAATTATAGTTAATTCATTACTAAGATCAATGTCTTTAACAGACCTTTTCACCACCAGGAATAAACAATCCAACATAGAAATTGGGGTGGATCTTAGAGACAGGAAATGGCTTTGTTTAGTACCATATTATTGGTGATGATTCATGACTGTGTGGTGGGTAATTGAAAAAGCTGGAAGTTACAACAGATTTTCTAGTTAAGAAGCAGAGGAGATGGCTCAGCAGGTAAGGGTGCTTGCCATACAAGCATGAGGGCATGGGAGGGTCTGAGTTCAATCTTCAGCATGTATATTGAAAAAAGACCACACACACACAGGGTACTGGAAAGATACTCAGTGGTAAAAGGTGCTTGCTTGCAAAGCCTGGTGACCTGGGTTCAATTCTCAAACACCCACATAAAGCCAGACACACTAAGTAGCACATGAATCTAGAGTTTGTCTGCAGTGGCAGGAGGCCCTGGCATAACCATTCTCTCTGTCTTGCTCTCTTTTTCTCCTCTCTCTTTGCAAATAAATAAATAAAAATATTTTAAGACAGGTATGTTTATAGTTTTTGAATTTTGAAAATGGGTGTGATCAATTAGTTGTAAACACCACTACGCTGGGGATGGGGAGGGGGGGCAATGAGGAATTGGGGATAACAACTCATTGTTGGCCCACTAAACAATATAACTCATTCTGGACAATAAAAAAAAAAGAAAATGGATTCCATAAACATTTTTTTCTGCATGGACTTTTTTTTTTTTTTTTGAGGCAGGCTCTCACTCTAACCCAAGCTGACCTGGAACTCACTCTGTAGCCCGAGGCTGGCCTAGAACTCATGGTGATCCTCCTACCTCAGCTTCCAGAGTGTCGGGACTAAAGGTGTGCACCATTATGTCTGGCTTTCAGCATGGATTATTTTATGTGATCATCTATTTTATTTTCTTTGGACTGGAATTGCAGCTATGTAAGGGTATGTTTAATTTTATAATAAATTACCATAATTTCCAAAAATAAATCAGGTATGGCCATACATGCCTATAATCACAGCCCTGTGGAAAGCAGAGCCAGAGGAATCATCGGGGCTCACTGGTCAGCCACTCTGACTGAAAAAAATGAATGACAGCTCCAGGTGAAGTGAGAGACTCTGTCTCAAGGAAGCAAAACAATGTGGAAGAGTGAGAGAGGACACCTGACATGTTCCTCTGATGCTCCTCTACATGAGAGTACACGGGGGAGGGGAGGCATATGCCTGCACATATGTGCATATACTATTCCTACACACACACACAGACACACACACACACACACACACACCACATGCTCTAGCTGACTTTGCCTTGGGCATTTGTGGAGGCCACACTATCTCCCAGGAGGTGGAAGCAAGACAGCAAAGGCTTGACAGCTCATATAAGTTCTTTGCTCACTGGCTGTGGCCCCTGTCTTAGTGTTAATACACCAGCCTGGTCCCTCCCAGGTTTCCTAATCCCCCCCTAATCATTTGCCCCCAAGACAGACAAATATCCATGCTAACATTATTTATCATTAGCCTAGTAAGTAATGAGCACTTGCTATGCATGAGATAGGATGGTGAGCTCTCTAACTTGCAATACTTGACAATCCTATAAGAAAGGCATTAGTATTTATAACATGCAAATGAGGCTGCTGAAACTTCAATACGATCCTAGTAACTACAACTGCAATTGCATCACAAAAAAGCCCTAAAACTTGATGTATACCAACCAGTTTGCAACCCTCATGGATGTGATAAGTCAGGAATTTAAGTGGGGTAGATAGAGCATGAATAATTCATTTTCTCTATCATATTGGGGGCCCAGATAGAAAAATTTAAATGGGGTTGAGGAGATGGCTCAGCAGGTAAGAGAACTTAGCATGAGGGCCTGAAAGGGACTGTCAGACTGAATTCAGCTCTCATATAAACAGCTGGGTATAGCTACATGTGCCTCGAACCCCAGTCCTATGAAGTGCAAAGACTGGAACTTGCTGGTCAGCCAGTCTGACCAAGACAAAAACAGCAACTCCAGGTTTAGTGAGAGACCTTGTCTCAGGAAATGAGTGACCAACAGTAGAGGAAGGACACCCAATGTTTTCTGCTGGCATGCACAGGCATGCATGGGACACTTGCATCTACACATACATGCATACACCACACACATACACTGCATATGCACACAAGGAAAGATTTCTTGGGCAGTGTCATGGTTTGATCCAGGTGTCCCCCACAAACAAATGAATGTGTTCTGATAGATCGATCCTCAGCTGATGGCAGTTTGGGTTTTACAACCTCGATGAAGCTGTGTTGTTGGGGGTGGGCTTATGGGGGTTATAAGCCAGCTCCCCCTTGCCAGTATTTGGCACACCTTCCTGCCTCTGTTTGCAGTGCTGTGGCAGAGGTGATGTCCACCCCTCTTCTCATGCCATCATTTTCCCTGCCAGGATGGAGTCTCTCCTCGAGTCCGTAAGCCTAATAAACCCATTCCTCCACAAGCCGCTTTTGCTTGGGTTCTTTCTGCGCAGCAACTAGAATGCTGACCGCAACAGGAAGACTCAAATGTCTCATCTCTGGAAATAACTAGAGGCATCTGTGCTCACATCTGATAGATGAGTGAGGTAATTTGAAAGCTTAGCTCACCTAAAACAATAACATGTAATGACTGATCAAATGGTCCAAACTTCTTCACAACAAGGCCCCAAGTATCTGGCCCTTTTATGGCATCACCTTGAATTCCACCACTTTAAGTCTAACAAGATTCAAGGGAAAGGAACACAGAGCCCACATCTCAATGGGAAAAGCATCAAAGAACTTGAAGTCCTTGTTTTTAAAATATTTTTATTTATTAGAGGAAGAGGGAGAGAAAGGGCACTTCATGTCCCCTTGCCATTGTAAATGAACTCCAGATGCATGTGACACTTTGTGAATATGGCTTTATGTGGGTCCTGAGGAATTGAACCTGGGCTGGTAGGCTTTGCAAGCAGGCACCTTTAGCTGCTGAGACATTTCTGCAGCCCCTGATGTTTCTGTTTCAACCCTCTGAAGACAGGTTAAAGTCTTGCCTAGTATTCGACCTCTACAGAGTATCAGAGCCAAATTCGCCCACAGGTCTGGCAGAGCTGAGCCTCTTATCTACTCCTGCTGTGCCTTGCATTGATCTTACCTCAATTCCTTAGACATAAGAAAGAAGTTCCTTCTTTTGGATGGGTCATCATAAAAACCTCATATTATCAGTGGCAGAGGAACAGAAAGAAACAGATCTGAGGTGTGAGTTCAAATCTCACTTTCTTAACCTTGAACATGTCCCAGAATGGTATCACCTGTGTGGAATGAAAGAGATCACCTGAAACCCTTGTGTGAACTAAGATTCCATTATTATTTACACATAAAGATGCTAAAAGGAGCTTTATTTTCCTTCAAGGGTTCTCTTTGCCTGGGTTCCCTTCATATTTCCACAAAGATACTTTCTTCTTCAAAACTGCCAGGAGCCAACTGGTCAACAACCTTCCTTGAATAAGGCAAATGAGCAGAAGAGAGTATTGGACCTAGCAAGGGTCATTGAGCTACATCCCAATCCCTATTTTGACTTCTTATTTTGAGACATAGTCTGAGTCACTCAGGTTGACTTTGAACCCACTCTCTAGCCCAGCCTGGCTTTGAATTGAAGATCCTCCTGCCTCAACCTCCTTTAGTGGAGATTACAGGGCTGCACTACTGGCTTGGAGCATAAGGAATTCCTGATTATTAGAAGCTAACATTGGGAGGGTATTCTTCCAAACTTCCTCTGACACTTGAGGAATCTGGGTAGAAGGAGGTGGCATGTCTTGGTAAAGGTCACAGAGGATGACTCAGGCTCTGTGGCTTTCAAACTGACCCTTGCAAATTTAGCCACTGATTTTTCCCTTGAGCCATTTCTTTGAGAATCAGAGCAACATTCTCTTATACGTTTTTGTGTATGTGTTTCTCAACAGCCCTATGACAAATTGCACCTCTAATTAAACCCAGTGAGATAAAGAGGTACACGGAGATCTTCACAGGCCATGTCTGAGGTGAAAAGCCTTAAGAATGTGATGAAACACCCTTAGCTAATCAAGGGGACGAGGTCAGCAACACCCGTTCTCTTTATTCTGTTCATTCTTATTAGGATAATTTTACACTTCCTGTGCTTGGCAATTGAGCAATGATTACTTTGCTAAATACTACATGAGTTTTGACAAAACAAACCCCTCAGGAATCAAAATAAGTAATTTCTATTCAGCAGAAATCATTCTCAGATTAGTCTGCGTGCAATATTATACAACCCAATTATCTCAATATGCAGACATGTATAATAAATAAAGAGCCCACACCATCTTGCACGAGCTGGGGTTAGGCATTCATTTCTCTAGAGAAGCAGTCAGATTTCATTCAGGCTGGTACCTCCAAGAAAGGAGAGATGAGGAGGACTCAGACCTGTAGCCTAGCCATACTGAAATTTGTTTGGAAGTGACTCTCTAGTGCCATTCATGGAAGAGAGATGGGTTGGTTCATTTAATTAAAATTGTAACGCAAGCAACATTCATTGGGCCTTATGCTTGTGTTCAGTGTGACTCTGGGGATCAGAGAGGAGCATGGTGTGAGTTCTGCTGTATTAGGCACAGGGACCAAGCTTGGCGGTCACCTGTTGCCACGGGGGTTTCCAGGTTCTTGTCTCTCAGGACCAAAAAAAAATTGTACCAGAGAGTAATAGAAATTGAGACAATTTATTAAGAAAGAGAAAGACAATCCTGAGAATGAGGCCAAGCTACTAAGCAGCAAAGAGCACCCCAAAGCATGAGCCATGAGATTCATGGCACCACCTCTCAAGCATGCACCATCACTGAGAAGATTTTTAAGTCTTCCAGTCCTTCCATGGTGCCCAGGTCCCTGTTCCCACATACTGTAGTTTGTGTTGCATTTGCAGTGAATACAATAGATGCTTCACTTATCACCTTCTTCTCTCCTTCCCTCCACGGAGTTTGATTGACACCATCCATTTGCCATCTTCATTCATCATTATCTGCTCAAAATCAGTCTTCACTCAGCTCACAGCACTGTGACCAGAAGTGAACCTAGTCCCTAGTACCAGCCATGGAACCTAGGGCAGTGTGGGAAAGATCAAAATGAAGTCATCATGTCAGCACATGGAAAGTGCAGTTAGCTGTGAAAGTTGTTGAGGGAAGGATGCAGAGTGTGATGGGAACTTGCAGGAAGGGACTGTGTCTAGTTTGAAAGGATAATTAAACCAAGAGATAAAGAGGGAGCAGAAAGGTGGTAACAGTTACAACGACAGGGGCGAAGAGAACAAGCATGCCTGGTTCTCTTCTGGCTGATGTAACAACACAAACAGCACAGTGTCGCTCACTGTCCTGGAGGTTGGGAAGGCCAAGATGAAGTTCATTGGCAGATTCAGCATCCAATGAGGGTCTACGTCCTAATCTATACATGGCTGAGGTCTCAGGGTGTCCTCACATAGGGCCAGGGATATGGATACTCTTCAGGGTACCTCCTTATTTTTTGTAGGGGGAGTGGTAAAAGGTAAGGTCTCGCTAGAGCCCAGGCTGTACCTGGAATTAACTATGTAGTCTCAGGGTGACTTCGAAATCCTCAACCTCTGCCTCCCAAGTGCTGGGATTAAAGGTGAGTGGCATCACACCCAGCTCAGGGTACCTTTTATAAGGACTTTGACCCTGCCTTTGAACAATCTACCCTTAGGTCTCCAAATACCATTGCATGGGGGATTAGATTTCAATTTATGGTCTTGGGGGAAATACAGACATTCAGCGTAGTTCACTCCAAGTTCATGTAACAACAGCAAGCATGTAGTATCATTCCATTATGGGTGGAGAAATTGAAACTTGGAGATGGGATTTGAACCCAAGACTAGAGCCAGCATGGAGAGCGTCCTCTGACAGCTGTTGCTCACTCTTCCTTCCCTCCTTTGAAGTCACAACATAATGCTCAAAGCAGAAAACCCAACGGGGCTGAAAGTAACCAAGACCTCACAGATAGTAATCAAACTTAAACCAAACCTGCACATTGCAGTTTTCACATCTTATCCCACACTCAGGATAAATGAGTCACCCGGCATTCCCTTCACCCTGGGATTTACACACCGTGATCCATGTCAAGCCAGGAGCAAATACAAAGCACGTTATGCAAAAAGAAAAAGTCCAGTAAATGTGGGAAGAAGTGAAGCAGAATACGGTCTTGCTGAACTGCCCGACAGACGCCTGACCTTCCAAGGGCTTTAGTTCCGAGTGTGCTACAGAGCCGCACCAGTTCATTTCTAAATAAAGGCTAAGGCCAAGTTTGAGCCCCTGGGTTATTTATTAGGCAAAGGAAGGCATTCGAGGTTCCAGTCAGTGAACAAAGAGTCTGCAGTGAGGATCTGCCCCTGATTAGATGTGCTCAAAGGAAGCTTGTAAAACAGGAGCCTGGCGCTGTGATTGAACAAGTGGTTCCAAGCAGAGCCAAGACATTAGCAGCGAAGGAGAAAGGGCATTAGCAGAGCCTGCATACTGTCTTTACAGAAAACAAAAAGCCCCTGCCCTGAGACCCCCATCTACCCTTATCTAGTTTCCATTTATTTAGGAAGTCACATCACAACTCCATAAAGTCCTGGGTCACCTACAGAAATAAAACAAAGAGGATAAAAGTAATTTTCAAAACTACAGCAGGGGTGGTCGAGTGGGAACAAAGGAAGAGTCAGGACAGAGTTACTCATACAATGCCTCACAGGAATGCCACGTGCTTGCTGGAAGTAAGGCCAAGAGCTGGCTCTGAGCTTCCTGACAGCCAAAGTAGACAGGCTCCCTTTCTATACAATTAAAAGCTGGCTGCCTGCTTGGATACAGTATACATTGACCTGGCACTGAAACTTGAGAACAGTTTATCCTGATGGAAACAGCATTTGAGAATCTCAACCCTATCCCATAAGTCTAACTGGCTTTAATTCAGGAGTCAGCTAATTTAATTTTGTTATGATCTCACAATGAAAGTTCTCAGAGAAAAATCCAGTACAATATTAGAAGCCCAAACCAAGTGAAGCCAGGCAACTAAGATTCCTGGACTGCCTGTGGATAGAATGTCAATTACAGATGATAGAGGCCAAGCATCTATATATAGGTTGATCTTGCGTGTGGACCCTTGGCCGAAAAGAACCCAGGATAAAATTGATGTGCCAATTGGCTTGGGGATAGTCATCTGAAAACCGTCCTCCAATAAAGCAAACTAAGTCTTTTGCTTGCATGGAAAAGTACTTGATGTGCTTAATTCACATTCCATGTGCTCTGGAATGGACAGGGCGATAGGAAAACACCTATTAGATACCTAGTATCTATCACTTGTACCTCCCCCATAGGTGATTTTCATTGTCCCTGTGAGATCTGCCACCCTTTCCACAACTGAAGAAACCAAGAAGCAGAGACACCTAAGGGCATCTCCCTGTCCCACAGCCCCAAAGGAACAGAACTGCAGTTCTCAGCTGTCTGGGGGCTGCACAGCCTGTGACATTGACCAAGCCAATCACTGGTCCATCCTATAGCTGTTGGATGGACCAGTGTCCAGCTGTTGGACAAGTGATCCCAGGGAAGACCAATCATTTTCCCTGAGATTAAGATGGCTAGAAGACAATTTCTATGCCGTGGTAACTTTCTTGCCTTACTATGGTATGATTTCTCTCATGAAAATGGTAGCGGAACCAGGCATGGTGGTGCATGATACTCAGCACTTGACAGGCAGAGCTGGGGCGGGGTGGGTGGGTGGATCAGGAGTTCAAAGTTATCCTCAGCTATGTAGCAAACTTGAAGCCACCCTGGGCTATGGAAGACTGGCTAGAGAGATGGCTCAGCAGTTAAGGCCTGCAAAGCCTAACAACCCCGATTTGATTCCTCAGTACCTACGTAAAGCCGATGCACAAGGTGGCACATGTATCTGGAGTTCATTTGCAGAGGCTGGAGGCCCTGGCATACCCACTCTCTCTGTCCTTCTATTTTTCTCTGCTTGCAAATAGATAAATAAAATGTTTTTTAAAACCTAAAAAAAATACAAGATGAAGAAGAAGAAGGAAGTGGAAGAGGAGGAAAAGAAAGGAAGGGGGAAGGGAAGAAGGAAGGAAGAAAGGGAGGGAGGGAGGAAGGAAAGAAAGAAAAAAGAAAACGGGAAAGCAAGAATGAATATGTGAGAGGAATGCTAGAGACTCAAAGTCTTATCCACATATTTGCGTCCCAGGCTCAGGTGAAATCACACTCACCCTGGGATGTCTCACTGGCACACATTAATTTTCCTTTTGACCAGTTCAATTTGTGTGTCAGTTTCAACTGAAACTGTCTTGAACAAATACTGTGTGTGTGTGTGTGTGTGTGTGTGTGTGTGTGTGTCTGCAACAAATAAGCTTGTACCAGAGCCACACATGATGAATGGTAACAAAGCCCATTTGTCTGAATAGCAGAACCTGTAATGGAAGTAGATTCTGGACTGGGGAGAATAATAATAAGGGTGAAAAAAAGACATTTAAAGCAGATTCTGAAATCCCCAAAGAACCCAGTTTAGTTGGGAAATGCTGACAAAAGCCTAACCACAAAAGCACAAATAGCCCTACAATAATTAGTTTACCTTTCAATTTTATCTGAATTCAACTCCTGAGGACTCTTAAATCCCAGCCATGGGTGTCACCTGGGGTCCCTGCAGAGGTCCTAGTGACTGCTGAGTTCATACTGCACAACCTTAGAGCAGCCAAGAAAGTCCCTAACAGCAGAATGGAATTCCCTCATGGACCCCAATCCTGAACCACACTCTGGGGAGCTCATGTCAGCAGGCTCTGAACAGTCCAGGTGCCCGGATGTTTAATGACTACTTGGAACTACCCAGGCATTTGTTAATGGAGGCCTGAGTACAAGGTTGGCTGATTGCTTCATAACGCTGCTTAATGACATCCAGGGCTTGAGTTCTTTGCTGCTGAAAATACACCAAAGCTGTGTATGCAGGTGCACGCACACACACACACGCACACACACACACACACACACACACACACACACACACACACACACACACACACGTATACAACCGTCACAGAGAATGAAAAGAAAGGAGGGAGGATCCATGCCAAACATTTACAGGAGACTTCTGGCTGACTTCAAAGGCATCAATGCTATCAACCTATGGGCACATTCTCTGCTTCTCTTTTAGGAAAAACTGGAAAGAACAAGGAACGTTGGATCCCAGAAAACGGGGCCTTCTATGACCACGTGCTCAATAAAAATAGCTTGCTTGTGGTTTGATTTCCCCATTCCCCATGTAAAGCCAGATGCACAAAGTGGAGTTCATTTGCAGAGGCAGGAGGCTTAAATAAATAAATAGCTCCCCTCAGAGTTGTGAGGTGTACACGATTCCTAAGTGGGACAGCCTGCATAGAAAGAGTCAAGATTTCCTATCTGGCCCCTCAGTTGCTCCCAGTCTTATTCCGAATGCTTCCCCATCTATGTATGTGCTTGCAAAATCCTCGTCTTGGTGTGGAGAGAAGGTTCAGTGTGTGACAGCCTGACTTTGATCCCCAGCACCCACGGAAAAAGCCAGGCATGGCCACACAAGCCTGTAACCACAAAACTGAGGGGAGGAGAGACAGTCAGCCAGTCTGACTGAAAAGAGCAGCTGCATGTTCAGTGAGAGACCCCGTCTTAAGGCAGTAATGACAGAGGATGCCCACTCTTCTCAGCCCCCACACATGTGCACATGGTATACACATATCTGCACCCACACACCCTTCTACCACACAAGTCACACACATACATTCTGGCCGATTGGTGGGCATCCCAAAGACACAGCTCTGTGAGAGTGGTCATTTTGTACCTGAGGGGTGTGGGTCCTTTAGCTGGAAAGGAAGCAGAAGACAAGGAGTGTCTCTCACCTGAGAGACACAGTACAAAGCAATAGGATGATAGAGAAAAATCTCATCACCCATGGGCAAGGTGAGTTGGTATCACTCATGGGCAAGGTGGTATCATATCATCCATGGACAAGGTGAGTTGGTATCATCCATGGACAAGGTGAGTTGGTATTCCCTCAAGCTCCATGGTGTTCATCATAGAATGAAAAGGAACAAATGAGTGCATGGTGGTGACCCCTGGGTAGACTCAAAACTTGTCCAAGCGCTGAGAATAAGGGACAGTGATAAGTGAGGCTTCTCTACCGCCCCCTCCAGGGCTCAAGGAATATAGCAGGAGAGACAGGAGACAAACCACACCTAGCCTTCCTTCCCTCAGGGCTCAAATGAAAACTAGGAGAAAGTGACAGACAAACAGAAGACCAATCACCACAGCAAGTCTGATAACCCATTAAAGGTCAATGGAGACAGACACCAACGATACCCAACACAACCCAGGGCAAAGATCCAGATATGCTTAAGATCTCAACAACAAAGCAGACTTAAAACTATGACTCAGGGAACTGATCAGAAGATAGAATGTAAGAGCCATGGTAGGGGAGAATATCCACAGACATAGCCCCCCTCAACAACAATACAAAAAAGGGGGAAGAAAAAAAGGAGAAAGAAAAACTGGCTACCTCCGTCCTATGGACAGATCCAGTATGTGCACTGAGGAAGGACCCCAGTGGGTAGGGGACAGAGAGGAGGGAAACAGGGACATATTCACAAGATTTGCTGATACAATGCATGTAATTGTCCATAATAAGGATACTTAAAAGAGAAAGCATGCAAGAGCTAGAGAAAGGGCAGCATTTCTGTGGAACATTGTATTTCCGACATGATGGTCTTGTCACATGTACAAGACCTGCAACAATACTAGATCCATCATCATTCCATTGTGGGTGGTGGACAAGGGCACGGAGGTCCCCATCTTTCCGTGAGGAATTGTTTGCAGTTAATGGTTTCTCTCGGAACAGGAAACATTTCCTGCGTAGTATATTCACTGGTAGATTGCATGTGCACTGGCAAATAATCCCCTACCCATGCTCATGTAGGCAGCCCTAATTAAACTCAGTCAGAGAGAGAGAGAGAGAGAGAGAGAGAGAGAGAATAAAGACATCAAAGTAGAAGATGGTTTAACTGGGAAGGAGTTCATTGGAAGGGAGAGAGAAAGAAAGAAAGAAAGGGAACAAGATAAGGTAATGGGAGGGGATGTATAAGAATTGTGAACCTGGCTGAATACTAGGCTATCCATGGTCCCCTGTCACAAGGACTGATCCAGATGACCCATGGAGGAGGTTATCCAGCGGAGTGGGGAGGGGAGGGCAGCGGGAAATTGGGGATAACAACTCATTGTTTGCCCACTAAATATTATAACTCACTATGGAAAATAAAAAAAGAATAAATGAGTGCATATTGATCTGAATTTTCAGGGTTCTGAGAAGCCCCAAGTTGTCAAAAATCTTTCTGGTTGAACCAAAAGATCTGGTATATTAATTGTATCACCATTAAATATCCATCTCTATGAAAAACCCAGAATCTAGGGGAGAAGAAGTGAGTTACAAGGAATTAAAAATAATCTGTGAACAGAGCTTTGATTGAGATAGAGAGAGAAAACTAGGAGGTGCCAGAGCGGGTGGGTACTTGGTCACCACAGAAACCCCACCTTTGCCCAGTTTCCCCTTGGCCAGGGGATAGTCCACATCTATTGAGGCTCAGGTGTCATGCTACTTAGCCCTGGACTAAAACTGCGCACGGATAAGAGTTTGCAGAAACTGAGTCCCCTTCTCCTCTGTAAAGCAAATTTCAGAGATGAAAAAAGACCCATCTAAGGCCACATGGAAAGCGAGGTTGTAGAAAAGCTGACTCCTGTATGCTTTAGTTTGGGGTTCTTTGCATTAAACCATGCCACTTTCTCAACTGAGGAAAGGTAAAGAGAGAAGCAGGATGATTTCAAGTCTGTGTATCTGGCAAAGAGTTGGGATCTGAGAGTTATTGCCAAGAAGCCACACCCCCACAGAGAAGCTGCTGCAAAGACATGTCCAATGCTTTCATGGATGGGGCACAGGGTAGAAATTTCTTATCCAAGTGTGACCTTGACCAAGTTGCAAAACCTTAGGCTTTTCAACTTCAAAACCTAAACAATTGTCCTCCATCTATCACAGAGTTGCTGAAAGATGATGACATAAAGGTTAATGTTTCACCTGTTTTTTTTTGCTCAAAATCCTTTTATGTGTCTCGGAATCCTGACTTTCTATTTAAACTAAACCCACTTCCTTGCTCTTTTTCAATTGATCCAGATATCCTGCGCTCCATAGTACTTACTAAATGAGAAGACCCATACCTAAGTGTATTTGACAAATGAATCTATTTATTTTTCATTTCTATTCTGCACGACACATACCAGTCTGCTACTATCTTCACAATCACATCCTGTGAAGAATACCTGAAGGTACCTTTCTGATTGACTTCCTCAATCTATATGCAGATTTGTGCTACACCAGTAAATAATTTGTAACAATTTGCATTGAGTTTATGGTTTCTCTAATCCGACCCTGATCATTTGTAAATTGTTTCCATTCTTGTGCAGATCAACTGTAATAACATTGCTAATAAAAGAGTGGTTAATAAAATTCATAATGGGAAGACAAAACATAATTTAGAGGAGGGGATTTTTGACATAAGGATTTTTCAAGGCTGTAGGCAAAAATAGATTAATAAAATTCTATTTGTTTTTATTTTACATTCTAAAGAGCACCTCGTGGTGAAATGCTGTCCCGAATCCTATTTCTTCCTCCTAGGCTTGACTGCTGGTCTTGAGTGATAGGTTGGTTTTATTTTTTTTTTTCCTCTCATGTCTTGAGAAACTTTTCCAATAATGTTTCTGCCTCTCAGCAAGTTGGTGGTAGTGGTTAGAGAGGATATGAGTGGTTCATATGCATTTATCTGTTCAGTTATTCACAAACCATGATTTGAATACCCAGTGCATTTCAGATACAGAACAAGTCACAGAAATTCCAAAATGGAAGAAGCAGATATGACTCCATTAACAGAATGACAAATCTGTGGCCCCCAAGGCTTCTTGCCATGCCATCCTGGAGTATCTAATGTATAGTAGGTGGTTAATAATTGATCTGGAATAATGGGTCAGCAAGGGTTAGGCTAATAACCATGTTGTAGCTATCAAACCCCATCCCTCCCACCCACTCTGCTTCATCTTAGGACTGCACATGAAGGTGAAGTCCAGGAATTCATAAAGGATGTTGTTGGTGACATGACATATGCCAGCTTGTGGTGATCAGGTTGAGCCCCAGAACAAACAAGGTTGCATGAGTTATTAATAAGGCAAAAGGAGCTTGTGTTTATCATTTCATGAACTATATATAGTATCCCTATAAGATGGGTGCTGTTGTTCTCATTTGGCAAATGTTAAAAGCATAATTCACTGAACTAAAACAGCAAAAGAGGTCAGAGCTTTTAAAACAAAAAAAAGCCACAAATCTGTCTCAAATTGGAGCCCATTTTTAGAAACAACCACTCTCCTCAGATTTTATCAAGGAGGGAGATAGAAAGAGCCGGCTAAGGTGCTCCAATAAGAGGTCCCTCCACAGGAAAGGAATCACATTCAGGAAAGAAGATAAGTTCCCTTTCCTGCCAAAAATTGTTCTGCTATACATCCAACATACCTCCTCCTACTTGATCTCTTGTTGTGGGGCCCAAAACTTCTGTACCTCTCACTGTAGTCTTTCATTCCTCTCACAAACCCTCCCAGTTCTTTCTTTTCAATTACCCCCCATCAGTTCTCCAAATGAAGGGTAGAATGCTCCATGGAGGAGAAGTCCAAGGGTGCATGCTTAGAATAGAGAGCCCATTGCCAGCATGAGTCTAACATGTCAAATATTTCACGGGACGATAGCAGTGTGGTCCCAAGTGATGGCTGTCAAAGGCCTGTTGTAGGAAGATGACCTCAATTTCCCCTCCTGTCAATCAGACCATCTTCCCAAGCCCCACATCTAATTCGGAAACCTCCTATACACTTCAAACTCCCCCCCCCGCTTTGCCCCTGGGGTTCAGGGACAGCAGCCAGCAGTGTCCACAGATGCCTTCCCTTGCGATAGTTTTTAAAGAATCAGGAGCAATTGAGAGTGGGAATTGCAGATCAAAAGGAGACGGTGAAATGTCATCAGCATTACATAATTTGTGCTATCACTTGTCAACACTGATCCCCTTAATACTATCCTCTGACAGATGAGCGAGGCAGGATTGTAGAATACTAAGAAGTAAACGAGAGGGATAAAAAGACAACCATGTTTGATTACCCTCTGCCGTCCAAAGGATTTGAAAGTCATGACACTAGTTATTACTACGGTCTTTGGAGAGATGAACAGAAACTTAATCTATCTAATAAAATTGCCTCGAGAGATAAACTTAATCTAAACTTTCTTTCAGCTATCTCTCGGTATAATCTAATGGATTTTTCTTGGTCTCCATTGCAGCACAAGACAGCTGGGTGGAAGATAGACCCACCACGTTAATTAACCCACTTCAGTCTTGTCAAAGGGGCACAGTGTTTGGAACAGAAGTTGGTGCTTCTGAATGTACCAGGGCCCCATACTGAATAGCATGCATTCGGTGAGAGCAAACACAGCCTTTCAGACGAAGGATGTACAAATGCAGGAGTATGGGAAAAGCAGGAAGCCAGGGAGCGCCTGATACACTCCTCCTTTTAAGACTCCCAGACGTGGGGCTGAGAAGATGGCTCAGTGGGTAATGTGTTTGCAGCACAAGCCTGAGAACTTCAGTTTGAACCCCAGAACATATGTAAAATTTCTGGGTGTGATGCACAAAGCTATAAGCTCAGAGCCGGGGAGGTAGAGACAGGTGGATCCCTAGGATTTTGTTGGCTAGCTACTCTAATCCAATAGGTGAGCTGCAAGTTCAATGATGAACCTTGTCTCAAAAAAAATAAGGAAGAGAGAAACTGAGGAAGAAACCAGATGTCAACCTCTGGCCTCCATACACACACTCACATTCACCCACACATACACAGAGACATATATTAACATACATGGACACATGCATGCCCCTCCACACACACACACACACACACACACACACACACACACACACACACACACAAATCTTGCGTCATCCCTATAGAAAAATGGTTGAGAGCAGTAACAACCAAGCGGTTACTACAGCCAAGGAGAGGAAGACCACAGCCCTTAATAAAGCACAGTTGTATACAGTATAACACAGAGGAGTTATTTTTAAAAAGCACACATTTCCTGGTAGGTAGTATGTGATGGTTGACACCTGTAGAGATGAAGGGAAGTTTGGAAAAGAATTCTGGATTGGGCCAGACATCTGTGCCTCTGCCCCCATAGAAGAACGGACTTTCTCCAGGAAGTGCTTGGCTGGCCTAAGTTCTCTGAGTCCTCAAATGTTATCTTCCCTTTTTTAGGTAATCAGGCCACAAATAAGACCAGCCAGCCTGCGCCCAAAGGATTAACCAGTCTCAGGATTTATGTGGCAGGGTGTCTGCCCTCCAGTCCTACTGATTTCCTTTGGCCTTTCCTCCCCAAATCCATTTCTTCCTCTGAAGGCTGAAGGGAGGTGCTTAGCACGGAACCCAATCTTGTCCTAAAGCCTGCAGCTCCCACTGATGGAAATCCTACAGGGATGTGTGACAAGCATTCATGTACAAAATAAGCAATTTACTTCTCTCTCACTGGGGAGGAGGTCCCTACTGTCTGCTGACAAATTTTTCCAATATTTTGTCCTTTGTCTCTATTTTTCCTTTCTAGCCTATGTACGCCTTCTAATAGTGCATAAAACAATTAGTGTTTATGCATGTTTTACATTGCTGGTCCATGTGTTTGGTAATTCTATGAAGTCTTTTTTTTGTGTGTGTGGGGGGATGAGTGGTGTACATGCATGTCTGTATGTATTTGTATTTGTGTGTGTGTGTGTGTGTGTGTGTGTGTGTGTGTGTGCGCGCGCACGTGCGCGCAGGGCAAAGGTCATATCAGGAGTCCCTGTCATTTTTCACTGTGTTTTTGGAGACAGTGTCTCTCACTGAGCTATGATCTCACTAAGTCAACTACACTAGCTAGCCAGCGATGCCATGACTCTCCTGTCTCCTTCTCCCGAGGGCTGAGATTCCAGGCACACACCACCACACTCAGTATTGGTACATGGGTACTGAGAACCCAACTCAGGACCTCATGCTGGTGTGGCTGACACTTTACTCACTGAGCCATCCCTCCCTCCACCCTCCTTCCTCCACTGTGAATAAGAGATTTAGCAGAAAAGAAGGTTCATTTTAAGGAAAGAATGGCTCTCGTTGGCATTACTGATGATGCTGTTATAGCATTGATGAGACAAGCATCTGTGTCCTGGCGCAGGGTCTAATAAAGAGTGACCATACTTGGAATGACAGGAGGATGGGCTAATTCAGAAGCAGGGGGGAAGCAGGGTCCGGAACTTGTCACACATAGGGAAGGAAGTGCTGAAGAAGGCCTATCTGGGATGGAGATCGAAGACAAAAAGAAATGACAGTGAACAAATCGTGTGATATGTGCGATTCCAACACAGCCACTGACTCATTTAAAAGGTATTCAAAAAAGTCACACTGTGGACTCATTGGCAGAAAAGAATGGGAACAGGAGTCTGTCCATCTTGTAAGGTCGCAGAGAATGGGACCCAACAGCTTCCTTGGCGTTCTA
Source organism: Zapus hudsonius (assembly GCA_004024765.1). NCBI lineage: Eukaryota > Metazoa > Chordata > Mammalia > Rodentia > Dipodidae > Zapus > Zapus hudsonius. The sequence goes on from PVHP010022351.1 coordinate 20,242, forward strand.
TTGCACTCGCCCATGTTGGCTCATTAACTCTTCCCAATGACCCTATAGGACATTTTACATGTACCTTACACCTAAGGAAACCCACCCTTCTATACATTCACTGAGTAATTTGTTCACCTGGTGCTTATTGATGATTAGATACAAGAGAAAGTGCACTGTGTTGGGTTACATCCATGGGCAAGCCAAGATGTTGGACTATGTTTGTTTGTTTGATTTGAGTTTCCCTCACTTAAATGATAGCCTAACTCGTGGACATGGAACCCAGGACTCAGACATCCCTGAGGGCTATCTGTGGAAGCTGCATCGTAGAGCTCATAGGAAGAGACTCCTCCTGCGTGCTCTATGTCAAAGTCACGGGCACTCTTGGCTCTGGATTGTTCCTCTATAGACTAACGTGTAATGCCCACCGACCACTGTGCCCAGGCCATAAACACTCAAGAAGCAGTGGTACTTATGAGCAGACAGACTAAGCTCTTTTCCCTTTTATGAATGAACAATTTTTCCTGGCCCTTCGTATGAGATATTTGTTCCCTGCCTCATCCTGATTCATCTGGTATCATTCCTTCACTCCTCTTCCCAACGTGGTTCCTCTCCTTTTGAGGTAAGCTCAGAGGTCACAAAAAAGGAGTCTTCCCCACACAGGTGGTGGCAGGTGCTTGGAACCCTGCTCCTGCTAATGTTCTGGGAGGTCTTACATCACGTCGGCACCCTGAATCCAAGAAAAACTCATCACCCCTTCCTGGTTTTGTAAAGGATATAGCTAGATGTTTTGTGTGCAATCCTGTCAAAGTCTCCAGTTTTATCCACGACCTCATCTGTTCACTGCCTTGAAAAAGCCCACTTCCTGGGTCTACCAAAGATTAGTTAAATTTAAATTAGTTAAAAGCCAAGCATGTACACGGCTGCAATCCCAGACTTTGGGAGGTAGAGGCAGGAAGATCAGGAGTTGAAGGGCAGCCAGGCTACATGAGACCCTGACAGAAACAAGCAAAATAAATTCATTAAAAACAAAACCTCAAAACTCTTCCCCCCGTCCATGGAGAGGAGACAGCTGAGTGAGCAGCTAAATTCATGGAACCTCAAAGATGTGGTTGTTCTTAATGGCTTGGCAGAGGAGTCATTGCCAGACACAAAGACGACTTGTAATGACCCTGCCAAGAGCCACAGAAGAGAAACAATGGCCAGGAGAGTCATGGAGGAGGAAGGAGAGTCACACCAAGGGAAACCGACCACTTGGGACTGCGATTCTAGATAAACACGTGAGCCCAAGCCTTGCTGATTCATTTGTTTGTTTAATTGTGTATTTTTCCCCCTTAAAATATCTCTCATCAGTGTTATCAGCATGGCCTCAAAATGACTTTCCTATTACTGCTTATAAACAGACCTTTATCACAGATAGCTCGCCTGCTGAATTAAGACAGTGTGTTAAGCTTCTGTCTGGCAGATCAGCTGTTTGTTGGGAGACAATAATACCAAAAGCAACCACAACACTCAGCTACTGTAAATTAACTTAACTGTGTGAAATAATGCCTCTCCTATCAGATTAGCTTTCTGAATGACTTTATCCTTAAATTAAAGCTTGCTGGGGCTGAAGACTAAATCATTTAAATGGTGCCGGGTTTTTCAGGTAATGTCTTCATATATTACTGTAATTTCAATCCGCCAAGGCATGCAGATGGCTTTGGTCTCTAGCCGCTTGTCTTTAAAACTCTCTCCTGCACTGCCATTTTGTAATTACAGTGTGGCTCGGCTCCTGCCGCTGCAAGATTTCCCAGGGTGCACCAGCAGCCGCACCAGCAGCCAAGGCAATGTATCTTAAAATTATTATTCTTGTGTGGGCCTCGTAACATAAATGTAAATCTTTTATGCTAACGCTGTCAGAGGGTTAGCTCTGGGGCTCCAAGGTGTGCTGATGTAGAAATCACCCACCATCCATCAACCTCGGACCATTTGGGAACCTGCAAATAACTTGCTTTTGGGTGAGGGGAGGGCTTGTAAGCTGAATATTACTTTGGAGGCTGGGTGGTATCATATACGTCATGGTTGCCTTTGCAAAATATTTGCATGTGCATTTCTGCGTGCTCATGTGTGCTCATGTGTGTGTGTGCGTGCTAAGGTGTGTGTTCATGTGTGTGTGCCCGTGTGTTCATGTGTGTGCTCATGTGTGTGTGTGAGTGTGTATGTGAGTGTGGGCACATTCAGGAGGTCAGAAAAAACCTCCTGTGTTGTTCCTTGCCTTCTGCCTTTATTTACTGATTTTTGAGGCAGGGTCTCTTGTTCAATGCTACATTCTCTAGGCTAGCTGGTCCATAAACTTCTGGAAATGCCCCTGTCTCCTCCTCCAAGCTCACTGTAGGAAGGCTGGGATTCCAACTGCACTTCCATATCCAGCTTCACATGTGTTCTGGGGATAGAAACTTGGGTCCTCACATTTGCAGGGCAAGCCCTTTTATTACTCCCCAGCCCTGGCTTTTTTAATGGGGAAGGCATCATATAAAGGGTGAGTTTTATAGCCCAGCAGCCCTCCTCAGCAGGGCAGAAAAGTCTGGTCACTCGTTCTTGCAGAGATGTCTCTTCTACGCTGCGTGTTGATGAGGAGATGGCTAGTCATATCTCTTTATGGAAATTCCCCTCTTTGAACACCTGCTTTGGCGAGGCTGCTTTGGGGAAATACCAAAGAAAGTTAACATGTAGGTATCTGAACTTCTCATTGATTAGTGTCCAGGTCTGCATACCCCTCACCTCTAGGAGAGTCCACAGCTGGTTCAGGGACTGGAGGGAAGAGGTGGTTTTGACCAGGATGATGACAGGAACTGGGAGGAAGGCAGAGAAAAAGCCACAGAGGAAATCAAGCAATGAGAAGGGGTGAGTACCTGCCAGCAAGACAATGTGCAGGAATCCTAAGGCTTTGGAGACAGCTCACCAGAACCTTGGAGGCGAACCATCTAACGAGTAGGAGAGATGGAGGAGAGGAGAAGCAGCCCATAAGGCCATCGGGAGAAGATAGATAGAGGGGTAGTTCAAACTAGGGTCTCACTCTAGCCCAGGCTAACCTGTAACTCACCTTGAAGCCCAGGCTAGCTTTGAACTCCTCTCATACCTCAGCCTTCTGAATGCTGGGATTAAAAGCATGCACTACTATGCCCAGTGCAAGTGACGATTACCTTAAGTAATAATAACACAGAGACAATAGCAAAACAGTTGCAGTGCTTACAAAACAGTTATTATGTGCAGGTCACTGGCCTAATATATCACAGACTGTGCTGTTCAATCTATGCCAGCCAGCCTTGGAAGCTCACCTCATGCACACCAGTGAGAATGATAGCCAAGTAACTCACTTTGGCTTCAAGACAAGAAGGGGAGACTATTTCGAATTCACTGCCCATATCTTGATAAGCCCTGAAATTGGACATTGGGAACAGAGCCACACCCAGTCTCTGGCATATAAAAGGCAGTAATTAAATGAGTGTTGGATGGAGCTGAAGGGTTTGTAGCTGGCCTGAGATATGCCCAGTAAAAGTACCCCTGGTTGGTTTGGAGACTGACCAATAAAGCCAAATTTTCATCAGTATGTCAGCTCATTATCCAAAAACTTTTCCCCTGGTTCCCAAGTTTATTGATAAAAATAAAAATAATGCTTCAGCGGTAGAGTGTACCCACAGAGTGTTTTATGTAAATCATTTATTGATTCCTCCTGTGAATCCTACTGGAGAGAAGCCTTCTCATGGCTGACAAATGACGGATGTATGTGGCAAAGAGATCAAGCTCCTGGGCCAGAGAATGAAGGAAGGGTACAGAATTTGGGCCCTAGGAGTTCGACTGTCAGTTCTTTTGAATCTGTTTGTGCATGTGTGTGTGTATGTGTGTGTGTGTGCAGGTATATGTATGTGTGCAGGTGTGTGTATACAGGTGTATGTGTGTGCAAGTGTGTGTGTGCAGGTGTATGTGTGTGCAGGTGTGTGTGTACAGGTGTATGTGTGTGTGCAGGTGTTTGTGTGTGTAGGTGTATGTGTACAGGTGTATGTGTGTGTGTGCAGGTGTGTGTGTACAGGTGTATGTGTGTGCAGGTGTATGTGTACAGGTGTATGTGTGTGTGCAAGTGTGTGTGTGTACAGGTGTATGTGTGTGTGCGCAGGTGTATGTGTGTGTGCAGGTGTGTGTGTGTGTGTGTGTGTGTGTGTGTGTGTGCAGGTGTGTGAACATACATGTGGAGGCCAGAAATCTCATGTATCTTCCTCAATTGCTCTCTACCTTATTTTTGATATTGAAACTCACTGCTTTAGCTAGCTTAGGCTAGCTAGCAAACCCCAGGCATCTTCCTATTTCCAACTACCCAGTGCTGGGATTACAGACCATCAGCTCCATGTTGCTGGGATGACCATCCAAACAGACACAGCTTATAGAAGGAAGAGGCTTATTTCAGGCCTGTAGGTCCAGGGTAAGTTTCCTCAATGGCAGAAGAAGCTGGCTCCCTTTCATAGATCCAGCAGAGAGACACCACCAACAGCCAGCAGCACAAACTTGAACAGCCAGAGCTCACACTTTTGGGATAGAATTTCAGATCTGCCCCTTAACACACCTTAAGGCTTTACAGTAAGATCTAGTCCCAGTGACACACCACTTGGTAGCAGGGTTCTATCAACCTGTTAGGGGCTCAAGTAGAAAATTTAGTCAAATATGCCTAAATTAGCTGGGTGTGGTGGCAAATGACTTTAATCCCAGCAGGGGTAAGATTGCCATGAGTTGAAAGCCAGTCTGAGACTACATAGTGAATTCCAGGTCAGCCTGGGATAGAGAGAGACCCTACCTCAAAAAATCAAAGCAGTAAAAAGAAAGAAAAGCCTGAGTCTATGGAACCATACAAACTCTCACATTCAAACAACCACACAGACACATGCCACCACCCCCAGCTTTTCCGTGTTTACTTCTGGGGAGGTATCCGGTTCTCATGCTTGCATGGAAAACACTTTACCAAGGGAGCCATCTTCCCAATCCTGACTGTCAACCATTTTAACTGTTGGTCTACATGGCTTGAGTGTGAAGTTTCTGGATTTGACATTACAGAGTAAGAAAAGGTAAACACACTTGCAGAGTACCTCTGACACCAAGCTTTTTTTTATTGTCCATAATGAATTACATTATTTAATGGGCAAACAATGAGTCGTTATCCCCAGTCCCCCAATGCTCCTCTTCCCCATCCCCAATCAGCTGGATATCCTCCTCCTCCTCTGTGGGCAGTCTGGATCAGTCCTTGGGGCAGGGGACCATGGATAATCTAGGAGTCAGCCCGGTTCAGCCAGCCCTAGTATGTTGTTACTGAGGGGGGGCATGACTTTGGATATTCTCCCCCACCAAAGCTCTCACAATTTCCCTCCCCCCTTCCGTTCAGTTCCCTGAGTCGTGGTAGGTGAGTATTAAGGCTGTTTTATTGTTGAGAACTTAGAGGTCTCTGTACTTCTGCTTTAGGTTGTGACACAAAGCTTTGATTGAAACAATATTCATGATTTGATTCAACCCATGAATCATCCCTACAAGGAAATGTTAAAATTCTGTCTGGAGATATGGGTGATACTGTTCTCTCTTGTTCTCTTACATGTAAATTGGCCCAATCTGTCACCTTTGAACACATTGTCCTTGTGTATGGATATCTACCTTGTATGCAGGACATATATGGACATAGAGACAACACATATCAATATAGGGATTGGATGGATGAGATGGATAGACAAACACCACACAGCAACATGTTGATGAACAATGAGCCACATATAAGATGGCATATAAGATAGTATTACTTTGCTTCCTACTGATGCTGTCACTGGCTGAATTTCTGTAAATATATTTGTCATGGTTTGATACAGGTGTCCCCCACAAACAATTGAATGTGTTCTGATAGATCCATCCTCAGCTGATGGCAGTTTGGGTTTTACAACCTCGATGAAGCTGTGTTGTTGGGGCAGGTTTATGGGGTTATAAGCCAGCTTCCCCTTGCCAGTGTTTGGCACACCTTCCTGCTGCTGTTTGCAGTGCTGTGGCAGAGGTGATGTCCAGCCCTCTGCTCATGCCATCGTTTTCCCTGCCAGGATGGAGTCTCCCCTCGAGTCCATAAGCCAAATAAACCCATTCCTCTACAAGCCACTTTTGTTTGGGTTTCTGTACTTCTGTACTTCTGAAGCAGAGGTAGGAGGATCACCATGAGTTTGATACCAGCCTGAGACTACATAATGAAATCCATGTCAGCCTGGGCTAGAGTGAGACCCTACCTCAAAAAAAAGAGAGAGAGAATACATGAGTTTATGGGGACATCAGATTCAAACCACCACACTTTGTATGTTTTCTTCTATATCATTTGCTAATCTTCACTAAGTTGCTGGTGCAACCAGGTATCACAGGATAGATTCCCAGGGATACCCACACAGGAGGAGGCTGCTTGTAGCAGAATCAATACTGGTGGTAGAGTGAAAGCCACATGAGGAAGGGAGGAGACAGGATTGCAACAAGGATTTTAACTGACACTGGGGAGCTCCAAAACAGGTGTGGCCTTCAGAATTGCTTCAAATAGAAGCAAATAAGTCACACCTTTACTCTCTAATGTCCAGTTAATGTGTTTGGTTTGTATTCAGGAACAGAATGAGACCTTGTATTGTGTGCAGTGATGGAATACCTGAAAGCAGGATTTGTTTTGGCTCATGGTTTGAGGGGTGACAGTCCATCCACCATGGCATAGCAGTGGGTGACCCACAGCAGCAGGAGTGAGAGGCTGGAGTTGCACACCTCCTCCCATCTCTGCAGAAGCAGAAGTAGAAAGAGCGAGGAGGCGGGGACAGCAAATATTCCAAGACCCCACTTCACAGCAACTTCAACACGTCTCTGCCTCCTAAAAGTTCCACAACTGGAGAGGAGACCAAGAGTTCTAAGACACGAGCCTAGGAGTGTGGGGGATGGGGGATTCTCATATTCAAACCACAGCAGACCTTGAACCATGTAGTTTTCTCAGGCCAAAGACATCTCTGGGAGAACAAGTTGGCTGGATTGTGTCAGCCAACAACACTGTCAGCAGAAGGGAGAACCTAAATCCTGAAAGGGCATCTTGGAATTGCCACCCACTATCCATCCCAATCCTATTTATTTCAAGGCCAAGGTCTGACCAACTGGTCTTCTGGGAGAAGTCAATGCCAGTTGATTGTAGCTATCTCCAAGACTACCAGTCGTCAATCCCCTTTGTCTCAATTATAACATGCAAGCCAGTGAGGGAAGGCCTTGTTCAAGATTTCCAAAGTTATAGGCTATTGTTTCTATGGAGAAGAAATCACCCCTGGGGCCACTGACCCACAGAGCTTTTCCATTTTTCTCCTTTTAAAGCTTTTATGACCCAAGGTATCAGAGCTGCAGCATTATGTAAGACACTCCAAACACAGAGACTTGAACTTGAATTGAAGTCTTTCTTTAATATTCAATAAAAAGTTGGAGATTTATTGGCTGATGGCAGAGACCAATTTCCTGTTACATGGACCAGAGAGGAGATTAAAAAAAGATTTTTAGAGCTGCGCCCATATTTCTTAAAAGGCAAAGAACAGAGCTCACCTAATTTTGCGGATCGTGCTGCTAAGCATGGTTCTTTTCTCTGGGCTGATGTGAAATTAGAAGGCTGGAACAGAAATCCTGCAGTCTCCCCACAGGGACCATTTCAATTTTCCTCTGAGTAACAGCCCCATAAGGACCATCTCCACGACTCTAAGGTCAAGGTTGGACGTGGCTAAGTGTGGGGAAGATTGAAGACCATGCCACAGGCTTTCCGTGATGTACATCAGGGTGTTTTCTGTGGCTGGAGGAGGGAGAAGTAATTCTAGCAGCCCTCTGAATTTAAAAGCTCTGCAGCAAAGATCTGGGACAAGGCCACAGGAAATATGGCAGACCACACTGACAAGAAGTTGGCAAGAGTTATAAATTCCATGTGTACCCTGCTCAGGGTCAGATACTCAAATTTGGATCCTGGTTTTGTCCCTTATTGACTCTTTGACCTTGGAAAAATTATTTAACCTTTCTGTGCCTCTACATAATATATATATATATATATATATATATATATATATATATATATATATATATATATATATATATATATCAGAGACTACTTGTAATGGGTAAAGTGAGATAATACCTACCACACTTTGAGAAGATGCTATAAATACTCAGAATGTTGGTTATTAGTGTAATGATAATTTCCCATTAGAAACCCACTCAATCTGCCTTGAGC
>PVHP010022352.1:8307-28600 GCA_004024765.1 Zapus hudsonius
CTCTCTCTCTCTCTTTCTCTCTCTCTCTCTCTCTCTCTCTCTCTGGCTGATTTCCAGTTCTTCCATGTCATTGAACCAATTGACTCCTTGTTTATCAGTTTACAACTAATTGTGCACTGATTACCCCAGCCCTTTCTCAGCCCTGGCTGGGGAGAAGCCTGCACTCCTCGGCCTCCTTACCTAACATGTCTTGCATCAACGCTGTTTTGGAAATAAGCAATAGCCTTGGGAAGTTTAAAAAAAAACAGCAGTGAACAAGAGTTCCCCAAGTTTTTAGCTGACTGCATATTTTACCCTTTTGGAAATTTTTCCATTAAGTGCTCTCTCTCCTCTCATATACCACTTTATTTGGTAAAGTTGAAGGATAGCAAAATGAAGCATTTGTGCTGATGTTAAAATGATAATAGCACTTTAAAAGCATTTTTCGCATTTGTCTCATTTTCCTCCTGTAACAATCCTGGGAGGGACATGGGATCATCTTGTTTTGGAGAGGGAGCCAGTAAGATGTAGTCAGTTGAAAGCCTTGCAGACTGAAAATCTGGAAACCTGGTCCCAGTTAGCAGTCCATAGAAATGACAGGTGTTCTCTGATAACTAAAGACTATGCAGTAGATAAAAGCAGAGAGATATATCTAGAAGATATTAATATACTTAAAAATGATGTGCCCTTGAGAGTAGAGGCTGAAGAGAGCAACGGAGGACATTTCGCAGGGCCTGTCTAGTTCAGTCTAAGGATGTGGGCAACAAAGGGCTAGTTCTTATGGCAGATTCAGCTTCATTGTGAAAATGGTTTATTTGTTTCCAGAATCATGGTGCTGGTGAATATCTACATGATTTAACTAACTTGCCTGGTAATGACTCCAGGCTCACCAGTCTTCTGATTATAATTCATTTTTATGTTGATTTTCTGTGGATACAGTGTGATCATAGAAAGTAAAGCTTCAGTCCCCTAAGTAGTAATATTTCATGTTGTGAATGAATGCTTTGGCATTCTGGCTGTGTGTGCCAGGCTCCTGACATCTTCCTTATCATGAGTCAATTAAATGCAAGGACACTAGAAAACCAGATTTATAAATAAGAAAAGCCAAAGACCAACTTTAGGGCCATTATAATATTTTTTTTTTCTCATAGTGGCTGTCTGATCAGCTGATCTTCCCTGGTGAATATTATGTTATCACTGTATACATGTTCTTATGAAAGCCTATGTATTCCTATGTTTATAGGCTCCATAACCCTGAATAAGTCATTTTTAGAGAGTTTTGAAAAGTGTACCAATGTAAAGTGGTTCTATACTACTTGTCAAATGTTCCCTCTGCTTTGAATAAAAAGTTGATTGCTGAAAAAAGCAAATACCACCAAATACTGGTGGGGGAAATTCCGAAAAGTTAATCACTGCTTTATACAATGATGGACTTTAACATGGGGCTTCCAAAACCTAACTAATTGCAGGAGTGTTTCATATTAGATGGTTAGAGCTAATGAGTGAAAGAAAGAAAATATAATCTAGTTCCATATTAGTGATTAACAACAGGGCAAACCTTCTCATTCTTTTGACAGTTAAATATTAGAATCTCCAGTCTCTTTACCTGAATGTAATATCATTGAGGCTTTCATCAATCAGAGATTCAAAAAGACCTAGTTCTTTAAGACTAGTAATCTTATGTGAAGTAGAGTTCTGCCAGAGTACACTGATTAAAAGCAGTTTTAAGTGTCAAGAAATTATTGTGCATCAACCCTGAGAAAAGTGCTAAATATCCACTGTAGGTGGAGGCTTATGGCAGTTCCTTTGCTTTGGTCCACCTCCCACAATTACTATATATTGGGCTTGACTTTCAACTTTTTAATTAGAGAACATAGATGTTGAGTTGTGTTTAAAAATGCTGTTAGGGATTTCTCTTTTTTGGTGTGTGTATGTGTGTATATGTGTGGTATACAGGCATGTGTGCAAATGCATTCATGTATGAATTGACACACAGATGTGTACAGGTGTGTGTTCTCATGTGTGCATATGCAGATCAGTGTCATTTAATTTTTGGAAGAGGCTCTCCCATTGACACTGAGCTCACCAATTTGGCTATACTGGCTGGCCAGTAAGCCATGGGGTACTCTTGTCTCCCTAGCCCTGGGACTACAGGCACATGCCACCATTCCTCTCACTTTTATGTAGGTGCTTGGGATCCAAGTCCGGCCCTCATGCTTGTGAAGTGAGCATTTTACTCACTGCGCCATCTCCCCAGCCCAACCAGCATTTTCATAATTCCATATAAAGAATGAATTCTTTATTTTGACAAAATTATATTTAAAGTAGTCTTCTGATGAGAGACATTTATCTTTTCTATATATTTTGTCCATAGTGATTTATTGTAACTTTTTATAAATCAAATGTCTTATTAATCTTTAGATTTCATATTAAACTGTGTATAGCTATACTGTAGAAACTGACTGCCATATAGTCAGGGAAAATATTGATTTTTATGAACTGTAGTAGTCTTTGAAGATAGAACAGGTTGAATTTTAATTTCCTGAGAATATTAACTCACCTTGCCTGTCAAGGAATTAATCTAGGATTAGTATTTACTGATGTGATATCAGTCTCCCATACCTGATCAGACATCATGGCATCTTATTATAGTGATATCTTTCAGCGGCATCACCAATCCTTGTATTCACAATCCCATTTTTCCTTTTGATGAGGTATTCTTAAGTGCCAGTAAGGGGTGAGGAATGCAAAAACTAGTGCCTGGCGCAAATAGGCATGTAGTTTCAGATACCACTTACTGAGATCTTACAATGCCTGCTGTAGTACCAGGCTCTCTCTGTCTGATCTCATTTGGTTCTCCCAACAAATCATGTGAAGTAGGTTCTGTTATTTTCCATTTACAGCAAGCAACTGAGGCTCAGAGAGGTGATGAAACTCTGCCCATAGTCATGTACCCTGAGGTCGATGAAAATGGTAGAGCCATGGCTTGGACTATAGTTCACCTGGCTCAAGAGCAGAGTCAGCTATAATGCTTCTCACAAAGGACTGGAACTGACTTTCAAGTCCTCAGATCTTATTTGACTCTGAAAAACAGCAAAGCAAGACCTTGACAAAGGAGGAAGAGAGGATCAGAATTGGTGTGAAGGTCTGTGGTCAAGCACTACTGTCAGCATCCATGAGGAAAGCCCCTAAGGGAGGCAAGGAAGTTTGCAAACTTCAAAGATCTGAATTTTAAATGGGACTACTTCAACATTTCCTACTTACTTGTTTCTTGCAGGGAAAAAATTCCAATGGTTACTTCAAAACAAAATCAGAGACAAAAACTTTATGTAAAAAGAAATAATTGCCCAGAACAGGCGATTCCATAGAGAAAGCAAGTAGACTAGTAGTAGCCTAGGACTGAGCAAGAGAGAAAAGGGAGGAAATGGGGAGTGACTGCTAATGTATACAGGATTCCTATGGGGGGCAATGAGAAGGTTCTGGAATCCTATTGTGGTGATGGATGCACATCTTTGTGAATAGATCAAAAATCAATGAGTTGTGAACTTGAAAGAAGTGAATTTTAAGGATGGTGTATTACATATTAGTTTTATTTTTAATAGAAATGATTGTGTCCTCTACCCCACCCACCTCCCTTTCTAGTAAAGGCATTTTTTTCAATCATGTGCCTTATGAAGAGTCTGCTTTTAGGGGAATGGGCCCTAGAAATGGGATGCCTGCTTAAAACATCCATGTCCTTGGGGGTTCACAGGGTTCTGGGAAGCTATTTGGGACCTCTGGCCCTTGACTAAAGAACAGAGCTTTGAAATCAGCTCTGTTCAGGAGCTGAAGAGTATGGGCTCCTAGTTTCTAGTGAGGATTTTTTTAACTCCCTGGTTACAAGTTTCCTATAAAAATAGGAGAGTCAGTTTCGGTCTCTGCTTCTCTGCGGGATACTAAGGTAAAGGCTGTTCTTTTTCCTTATGAGATACGTGAATAGTTAGCAGTGTAACTTCCCCCAAATAACTTGATTTATCTTGAAGTGCAGCCATTTGCTACAAGTGAAGTTTTCAGAAAGCACTAATCAATTCCAGGTCAGAATCAGTTAAAGCGCCCCACAAATTGATAATGAGGTCTTTAAAAAGGCTCAGCAGCTTTGGAACGTTAAATTTCCTTGAATAAGAACATAAAGAATCACTTTCCAGCAGGATGATGAAAATTCATCATGTTCATTATGTGTTTCTTCAGAAGCACACTACATTAATTTTCCAGTTCAACTAAGTGGAGGAAGTAAGGTTTCTTGTTACTAAAAAAAGTTGCTCTTATGTTTGGAGAGGTGGTCCAATTCCATTAATGAATCCAATCTGCTCTGACTTGAGATACTGTTTAATATGTTCCAAAACCCTAATATAGCTAAGTGTCAGACAAACGAATATCAGGGGTTTTCCCCTTTAAAACAATGTCCAAGACGGTGTTTATGAGCCTTGGTTTGTTTCCCAAGGATCTAAGTGTAACAGCTTACAGTCAGCTCTTGATTGGGAATGGGGGAGAGCCCATAGTATGTCTCTTCCGATCAAAGGGTTTCCCTTTGCGGTATCCGTCTGTCTACATTTAGCCCTGGGGATGTGTCAGAGTGAAATATGAAAGAAAAATGAAGTCCTGATGCTCAGCATTACCTCTTGAACTCCCCATTCAGACTTCTGGCCTGTTCTCGGGAATGTGGGAGGACGATAATTTTATGTCCTTCACCTACAAGACACTTTTGCTAGCTAGATGGAAACCACAAAGTGTTTTTGTGTTGAAAGAACCTCTTGCTTAACTGAAGCCAGTATGGAGGTGTGAAAAGAAAAAGCAAGGCAATGAAGTGCTTGAAACTTTCATCACCTCCTTTGTTTAACTTTGCTAGTAAGAAGTTGATGGCAAAGTCATTCAGAGAATTCTTGAGATATTTCTTTCTAGGCTTTGTAATGCGCTTTCTCTGTCTACTAAGAACCGCAAGGAGCTTTACACATCACTGTTCCCCAGCCTAGAATTGCTCGATGCCTCCTGAAGAAGGACAAGCTGTGATGGTGACCAGCTCCTAGAAATCTGCCTGAAAGTTACGACCAGAAAGTGGAGAATGCACTCTGAGCTGACTTTGGTTCCAGGATCTATAAGCCTGTGGTTCCCTGGCTCTCATCTCAGCTTTTCTTCACTAAGATTGATTCTAAAAAACTGACTATAAACATTGTACATGCTTTTTCTTTTCTTTTGTTGTTTTGTCTGTTTGGGTCACACAGGCCTCTTTGGCCATCCACTGCCTATTGGGCCCTTGACACATGGTTAACTCTACTGGTGTAATGAACTCTCGGAACTTGCCTGTGCCAACCTGCTTGCTGCTGGAATGAAAAGCCTTGACAATTTGTCTACCTGTCTGTGACACCTATCCTTATGGCAGAGGTGTTTGTTTTGTGGTCACTCATTCTAAATTCCAGTCATTTCTTGGTTGTCAGTGGCAGCAGAGGGAGCAGAAGTATAGGTAGTCTGAGTGAAATGTTAGTTTGAACAGACAGGCACAATCTATCGGGTAACCATTTATAGTTGGAAAATTTTCAGTCTGGTGTTGGCCGGTTTTCTCGTAAACTTCTTGGGAGGGATAAGGAAGAGGAAATGAAAACAATGAAAGACAAAAAGAGTGAGAATGGAGCAGAAGTGTGGAACAGGGAAAGTTAAGAGACATATTGAGAGGAAGAGTATATCTGTGAGTTAAAACAGAGAGCAGATGTGTTGGCACAGGCCTTTAATTCCAGCTTCTGGGGAATCAGAGGCAGAAAGATTGCAAGTTAGTTCAAGACAGTCTCAGGAAGACGTGTGTGTGTGTGTGTGTGTGTGTGTGTGTGTGTGTCCGTCCCATGGGATGCATGTGGCTGAGGACAATTTGGAGATTCTCCTGTTTCCACCTCCCATCTCAAAGGGGGGGTTTGGGATTATCAACACTCAGTATGTGTCCAGTTTTTATGTAGGTTCAGGTCGTCATGCTTGCACACCCGTCTCCCCAGACCTCAAAATAAAATTTAAAAAGGACTGGGGGGGGCATAATTCAGTGACAGACTGGGTGTATAGCATGCTTGTCTCCATGTTTGCACATAACAACAGCAACAAGTAATTGGCCTGCTTAGCTGGACTCACATTCTCCTTTTTCTCTCTAGCGAACGGGAACATCAGATTTGCATTTCAATCATAAAATTGCAAGCTTGATTACTCTAACAAGTGCTCCTCCAATTGTCCCCTTGTTTATTAACCTCTCTATAGAGATGTAATTTGGCAAGTACAAATCATCATGGTAAGATTGCTGCCCCTAGCAGAAAATGTGAGTTTGGAGGGTACATGAACATTAACTTTGATGTAGCTTTGATGGTGAAATACAAGGTTAGGTGCCCTGTCTCCCAGAGTGAAGATAGAAGAAAATCCCTGAAGTGTTGAATATGTAGTTTCCCTCTGGTTGCAGCTAATCCTGTCTCTTCATGGAGCAATGTTGTTTAGGGAGTGGGTTCTTCAATAAGCCATGGCGAGTTCGATGCTTCATTGAGGTCTTTGCAAATAGCAATGCTTCTGATCCAAAAGCAGTGATAAATTTCTATCCACAGAATTGGTGTGATGATTAAATCCCCCACGATTCCTAAGAAAACATTTGAGGGCATAATGGAGCTTGCAGGTTGGTTGGAGACAACCTCAACAACTTAGGAAGATCTTGTCTCAAAGACAAGAAGTTCTCTCAGGACAAGAATTGTGGCTGACTCTCTTTCAGGCTGCTGGCACCCTTAGTATAGTGTCTGGCACACAGCCGTGCTCCCTGAGCACACGAGTGGAGGCTAACTCCATAAAAACACCTGTAGCTCTTTCCTTGGTCTTGCCTGGTGCTCTCACATCCAACTTGTTCATTCCCTACATGCCCACGTGTATGAAGTCTCCAGTTCATCAGCCTAGTCTGAGGATGCAGAAGAGAAGTCTACTCCAATGTACCCTTCTGCCAGCTAATCTACAGTGCACCTTTGCCAATAGATGTTACATAATGTTACCAGGTGGTGGTTCCTCAAATTGTAGGAAAGGTTCTTTTTTAAAAAATATTTTTATTTATTATTTATTTATTTACAAACAGAGAGAAATAGAAAGATGAAAGACAGAGAGAGAATGGGCACACCAGGGCCTCCATCCACTGTAAACACCAGATGCATATGTCACTATGTATCTGCCTATACGTGGGTACTGGGGAATCGAATCGGGGTTGGAATTGAACCTGGGTCATTAGGCTTTGCAGGCAAGCAGCTTAACTGCTGAGCCATCTCTCCTCCCCAGGAAAGGTTCTTTATAAGTTTCCTGGCAGCCTGGCCTTGAAGTCATTTCAGGGAATCTCCATTTGCTTCCTTTGTGCTCTGACGTATGGCTCAGTTCTAAGCTTTGTGATCCTGGAAGAGGTGACAGTCACCTTCTGGCCTGCTCTTTCACTCTTACTCCTTAGGGTTGAATAATATGGGAGGAAAATGTTCCTATTACACTGTTGGCGATGAGGCAGACAAGTGGTTCACTTGAACCGAAGGGAATGACACAGAGAAAGATTTCTTTCTAGCGTGCATCACCAGAAAACTCTTCATCTCTGAGGCAGTAACAGAAAATATATAGTGTCTCTACAGATGAAGAGGATTGATTCAGGGAGAAAATAATACAAAAATCAGAATTAAAAAGAAACAAAATGGGCTGGAGAGATAGCTTAGCAGTTAAAACACTTGCCTCCAGTGCTGAAGGCCCCTGGTTCAATTCCCCAGGACCCACATAAGTCAGACCAACAAGGCAGTGGCCCTGGTGCATTCTCTCTCTCTCTCTCTCTCTCTCTCTCTCTCTTTCTCTCTCTCTTTCTCTCTCTCTCTCTCATCTCTCTCTGCTTGAAAATGAATAAATAAAATATTTTTTAAAAAAGAAAATGTAAGGCTGTAATGGGGGAGGAAATACAATATCTCACATACCGAGCACATCATTTTTAAAATAATTTTCAATAAGTCAGTGAGAGCTCTGCTATTCCACAGGGCTTGTGATATGAGAAAAATAAAGTAAATATTTGGAATAAGCCATTATGGGGAAAGGTCTCTGAAGAGTAGCTATTCACAATGACTATACAATAATGATACTAACACAGAAATCCTTTGGAGCCTTACTTTTGCAGGTTTTTATTTAGGTGCTCGCTCAACTTCACTGTTCTCTCTCCCTTTGGGGTAAGAACAGTCCAGGTAGATTACGTGGGGTTTGATTTAGGTGGTGATGTTGTCCATTTATCTTCTTAGACCACTAGCAGTAGAACCTGTTTCATTCCTAAGCAAGGCACTGAATTGCTGACAGGTGGCTGTCAATGGAATACCAGGTCCAGACTTGCAAAAGTAAGTTGGTAGGTAATTGTATGTTCCTCTGGATGCCTTTCAGAGTTTGATAATGATTGTGAAACTGGCCAGCTGGAACTCAGGCCACCAGCAACTACCTGTCTTTGAGGCAGGGTGAGGCACAAATTGTTTCTTGGAGATGTAATCAAGAAAGGCATTTAAAATGAGGTATAGTGTGGCTCTCGAAAAGCCAGAATCTGTTAGGAAAGAAAAGTAGAAAAGCGAATATTATCCTTTTTGGGATGTTCCATATAGAATATGCGCTGTAGTGTGTGTGCACACTCGTCCCATGCGCACACACGTGGAGGTCTGCGGAGAATGTGGAGTGTCTTTCTCTATTGCTCTTCCACATTCTTTCCTTGAAACAGTTTCTCATCAAACCCGGCACTGCTGTTGTTTTCCATTAGACTGGCTGACAAGTGAACCCCAGCAGTTCTACAGTCTCCACCCACACAGAACGGGGATTCCAGGCATGTGTGTCCACAAACAGATTTTCACATGGGTGCTGACATTTTAACTGGGGCCTCTCAGGCTCTGGTGCTTGCACAGAGCACTCTCTTACCTGCTCAATTGTCCCCTCAGCCCCAAATATTCTATCTTTTAACAAGCTTCCTCATGGTAAGGACCTGAAATAAAACGAATATTAAGAAAAAGCTGGGACAGGGTCAGTTTCAAATTTTAATATTACCAAAATCATTTTGTAAGGTTAAAGAAAGATGAACCATACTATTGAACAGCTAGGAAACTATAAACTACTTTCCTAGCCTCTAAATAATTTTCTCACCAATCCCACTTTTCTAGGATTAGGCAAATTTAGTAGCCTATAAGATCAAGGTGAAATCCCCTATCGTGAGATCTTGGTTTCTTCCCCACCCTGGCCCCAGCCTGCTTCTAGCTTCTTCTTCCATATGGTCTCCACAGCCATTTCATCTCATCCATCCATATGGCATTTATAGAAAGGCACCATGTGCAAGACATTTCTAGGTGTATTGTGATCTAATGCCACATTATTCTACTTTAGTGGGGGCTATATTAGTTCCCCATGGTCCGAATTGGGCCCCATTAAAAGAAATTAGGAGGTGCCTGGCAATGGCCCAGGGGTGAGGGAATAGCACCAGGATGTGGTAGGAGAGGGAATAAAGGCAATAGCAAAAACAATTGACACAAGCCACCCAGGATTTTCAGTTTTCAGTGAATTTTCAAACTCCTATTTTCAGTGAATTTTCAAACTCAGCTAAAATCAGGCAAAATGAAATTGGCTAAGCAATGTGTGATAAATTACCACAATCTTATATCACATAATAACATGGAAATGTCATTAGTAATAAATAATGACTGAATGCTTCTTGTATGTCAGTTACTTTTGTAAGCATTTCATATATATTTTACATTGTAATCTTCACACCAGCCCTCTAGGGGAAGATATAATAATCATTCTAGTGTTACAGGTAGAGAATCCAAAGAGCAAAAGGGTCAAGTGCCTGGGCCAAGGTCACATATCTAGCATATAATAGAGCCACCACTTGAGAGGATATACTCCTGTCTCTCTACATGAAAAAAAAAATCAAGAGGATTGTGAATTTAGTCATATATACTTTGTTAAAGACAATTTACTATTATGCAAATGATTGGATTTAAAGTCAGACTTATTCTTCTATAAAGCAGTTTAAATTCCCAAGAGGAAAAGAATGAGTACAGTATCATAGAAGTCCAAAGAAAGTAATTTTGGAAGGAGATTGTGGACAGTGTTAAATGTTAACTGAGTCAGGAATTAACTTAATAACTAAGCAGATCACTTCTCCCGCTTAGTAATTGTTTCTTCATCAGTAAAATTTTCTCTTGCCTTACAGCTTCTTTGAAGATTAATGAGATAATATTAGTAAATTCCATCTGATTTTCTTTGATATTAAAGATATTTCCAAAATACTAAGCACAGTTGTACAGCATATTTCCAGGGGCTAAAACAAAAGGCAGAATGTGAATGAATTTTCAAAGTTTTATGTAGTAGTTGAAGGCTTATGCCCTTTAATCTGAATGTGTAGCCAATTTCATTTGCATGATTTTAAGTAAATTCAGAAGCAGAGATTCATTTTTACAGGGAAGAAGATACAAGTAGCTTGCTACTTACTTTAATTAAACCTTTCATTTTTGGAACATTCATTTTGGCATAATATCACAATAGCTATGATGTCTAAGTAGCATCCCTTGACTGATCCTTCATTTGTTCATCCATTCATCCATCAATTTAGCTAATATAGACAGGAACCTCCTACATACCCAGTACCCATCCAAGGTAAGGGAAAGGGGACATACCATCCCTGCTTTCTGAGCACTTGCAGGGTAGCTTGTGAGTTGATTCATAAGAATTTATAAAGGTGTTCATTAAGCTTAGTGCATATAATTTGGCATGAGAAGTATACACAACATAGGATGCATAGGTGGGAGAGATGAAAATAACTATGTTGCTAATTTTTCTTTTTACTCAATTGAAAGTTTGTGTAATTGTTCTCTTTTCGGGCAAACAAAATCTAATGGGTTGAGAAGTAGAGAAAACAACTAAAACAATAAATCTTAATCCCATAAATGGCACACAACATAGTTTCGGGGCTTTGAGGCACTGTGGTTTTGCAAGCAAATACCAAACAACTGCTTTTGAAGCCATATTACAATTGCATGTGGCTGAAGTCACATGAAAATATTAATCTCTGGTCACTTATATATGTCCATGCCTTTGTTGCATCTTTATATGATTGTTAAGAGTCCCACCTAAGAGCTGGGGAGATGGATCTGGTAAAAAATGCTTGCTGTGCAAGTCTGATGATCAGAGACTGGATTTCCAAAACCATGTGAAGCTGAACAGAAGTAGCACAGTTGTCTGTGATCCAATGCTCCAAGGCAATGGGAGGTGGGTCGGGAGATTCTCCAAGCTTGACAACCTGCTTATCTAGTGTTCATAGCAGCAGAGAAATGGCCTTCTTGGGCTCTGGGATAGGCACAGATAAAGTGATGATGAAGGCACATCTAAAGTGGATATAGTGAAGTCCCATATCCGAACTGAACTGGGTTCATAACTCATACCTTCCGTGCATAGCCTTAGGACTTTGGAAAATGGCTCTACCTTGCTAAACCTGTTTCTATCTGTAATGTGGGACTTTTAATAGTGGCACTTACATATAGGGCTATTGTGAGAATAAAAAGATACAGTGTACACACCTAACTTAGTATCCAGTGCTTAGTAGCACTGCAATAAATGTTAGCTACTGTTTCAAAGTTTATTTTGAATATCATATTTTAATTATATATTTAAATAAAATGTCATAATTGGATTTCAGATCTTGAAACTCAAGATGGCATTGGTTCTGTCTTTTAAACTAGCTTTGTATAATGATTTCACAATCCATGTCATATATCAGTAGGGAGATTACAGGAGAATTTGTTGCCTCATGAATGACAAGTGTCAACATAAATGGGTACACTGGTGTTAAACTTTATTGAAACTGCCTTTGGAGAGCTTAATAGTGTGGGTTCATTCAACCTGGGATATTGTCAAAACTGAGGTTATTAAAATATACTTCACTTTTAGTTGACATATAATTGTAACTATTGATAGGGAGGGTGAAATTTGAGTTTTGTGGGCTTCTTCACAAGCATGAAGACCTGAATTGGATCCATAGTACCCACATAAATGCTGGATGTGACAGGTTCCTGTAATCCCAGAAATGGAGAGGCAGAGATAGGTGAATTCCTTGAGCTTGCTGGCCAGCGAGTCTAGCCTAATTGGTGAGCTCCAAAACAAGGAGAGACTTGTCTCTCAAAATAAAGGTGGATGACATGAGGCTGTCCTCTGACCTTCACATGTTTGTGTACATACATACATGCCCTCACACAGAGAAACACCACACACACACACACACACACATATATATATATATATATGCAAACAAACAAAAACTAAATCTAAATTTAAAAATATATATAAAAATTAAATTTTCAGTCTCCAAACCCCAAGAATTCATAAATTCTAAATATTTCCCTCTGTGAGCTTGGTTGATGAGAATCATTCATGAATGAAGTCTGTAGTTTTCTACTAAGGGCCAAACCCTCAGCCTAACAAGGCTTTCTGGCAACCAGGCTGGCAGCATCCTCCAGCCAATTAGCTACCTCAGTTTCATGAAAAAATCTGCAGAATCAAACTCCAAGCACATCTCCTATTCTCTGTGTATGCTTGCTTGAATCTGGTATTATTGTGTGTGCCTGTGTGAGTGTATATAGTGCCTTAGTAAAATACTGAAGTGTACTCTTAACAGAGTTGCTGCATAATAGCATTCAACAAATAACTATTGAGAAAAAGCACAGAATTATGAAATTGTAGATCTTGAAGTAATTTTCACACCTATCTAGACCTGTATTCCTAAGAACTAAAGAGAGGAAATGACCTATCTACCATGACAGGTGGTTTATTTGAGATGGCACAGTGCTCATATAAAAAACATGAAGCATTACTCTAAATTACTCATCAACAGAGCTATGAGACTGAAATCATAAAGCAAGAATGCAACTTGGAGATGAAGGATGCATATGATTATTTTTCTGCTACATGGAAGATATTCCATAACTAGAGTCCATCAAGCTGCTGTGTTGATACAGTCACTCCACTTTTTCTGCTCATTCATGTTGAGCTTAGAGAAGAAAGAGTGCCTCTGTCTTCCATTTCCAGTTCTGTATCACCTGGTAACTGTGAGGTTTTTCACAAGTTACTTCTCCTCACTATGCCTCAATTTCTTAATCTATAAAGAGGGCATAGTAATAATGCCTATTTTTTATTTTTGTTTTTTTTTTGAGGTAGGGTCTTGTTCTAGCCAGGCTGACCTAGAATTCACTATGGAGTCTCAGGCTAGTCTTGAACTCACAGTGATCCTCCTACCTCTGCCTCCCAAGTGCTGGGATTAAAGGCATGCACCACCACACCCAGCAAATCATGCCTATCTTAATATGGTCATGAGGATAACATTAATAAAATAATTGAATGTACAATGCTGATGTGAGCTGCTCCTTGGTTCTTGATATTGTCGTGACTGTCATGTCATCCTCATTGTAAACCCCATCTGCTGATATCATGTTAATCAATGATACTCAGCCTGTGTTGTGATCTCTGCATAGCATTATATTCTTAGAATAAAATGAACTTTCATTACAAACCAATGAAAAAACTAGGAGACAAGGAGTGCGGTGATAGCATCAGCACAAATTAGGTAATTGAAAGAGACATGAATAAAGCTATGTTAGGAAGAATCTATTTTCTTGGTTGCTTGCCAGCCACAGACCTTTAATAGTGTTGGTATGAGCTGGCACCATGAACCCACACCTTTTTTTTAATCAATGCTGACATACCTATGTTCAAATAAATCAACTTTCTTACCTGGCCCAACTTATTGTTTTGGAAGCAAGTGTATAAGCCAATCCACATAACCTCTGGGCTGGAAAAAAAAGTACTATACGCCATTGTTCTTTAGTAAGATTGAAGATCTGCAAGTAAATGTTTCTTCATTTCTTTTTCTTTTTATGGTGACGTTCAGTGACCTCTGTCTGGCACCTGTTCATAGATACTGAGAAAGGAGAATGAATTCAATAGAGAGAGAGAGAGAGAGAGAGAGAGAGAGAGAGAGAGAGAGAGAGCGAGCAAAGGGATTTGGGGGAAATAGGCATGTTAGATTTTTGTCAGTGTATGAGTGTTGACAACTTGCTCTGTAGTGAAAGCCCAGATCAGAACCGTTCTGAAAAGCTCAGAGACATAGCATAGTAAAGAGGTAAACTAACTATGGGCTCATTACAGGGGTGATTTAATGATCATTTACAACAATATTCCAGTAAAATGCTGGTATCATGGTGCATGAGAATTCCATAGCCCTAATACTTCTTACCCTACTCTATGCCTAGATAATTTGTATCTATTTCTCCCATTTGGTTTTGGCCATTTTGAGCTCCAGGCACTGTGGCTTTATGGACTTCCACATGGATATTTTAGAAAATGACCAACTTGAATTGTGATTCATCTCTCTGTCTCCAACTTGAAGAATAACAGTTTGAAGGGTCAATCTTTACCTTTCTTCAAATAGGATAGAATTTTCAGGAATGTCAAGTCCACTCTTCTAGACCCCGTGAGCTTGAATGTTGCCTAATGAGGTCAGCTAAGGAGGACATAGTGTGACTGTGCTGTGTTTTCCTTTACATTGGAATCAAGAACCACCCCCCAAGCCTGCATGTGGGTCCCCCAGGCATGTTTAAGGAAAGTACTAAGAAACAGCATCAGAAAACCTCCTTAGGGAAAGGGACTGTAGCTTGTACTTCAGTGACTCTGTTTAAAACACCCAGTCTCAAAAATCAGCCTTTTCTAGTCATATTGCCAAATTGCAGCAATGGGCCATTTTAAAATACCTATTTAAAATAAACCCTCTTGAATGCAGCACTATGGCAAAGGTCCTTTGGGCAGAAAGCCACTTTAGACGTCATATCACTCCAAGCATTATTTTAAAATAATGCCCAGGCCATCTGGTAATCCAGGCATTATTTTCCTTTGAATCCAGAAAATGTCAATGTACTGAGAACATACGAAAATGAGGCTGCCTGGATAACAGCTGGATTTTTTCCCACAGATGTTCTCTGAACATGGATCAAGCCTGGAAAGTGTATATTGTCCCATTTCCATCTGTACAGATAGAATTCTTTTTTCTGGACTCAATCTTTCCCCCATTCCCTCTAAATTTCAATATGAAATTGTTTTTGTAGGGCCACAGATTAGGGGAGTTAAGAGGAAAGAAATTAAGTTGTAATCATATGTTTTTTATATGTCAACTATATCATAATAAATTTAAAAAAAATAAAGTCCCAATATGAATTGGGAAGTAGGTCCTCTAATCTCTCTAGACCTGAATAAAATAATAGTTATTATTTGTACTGATCTACCTGAATTCTGAGTCTTAAATACTACCTGAATTTTTGTCTGCAGCAATTGGTATGGACTTTGCCAACTATCTAAAGTGCCTAAAATTCAAGAGCAAATTTTTTAAAAATGAGTTAGAAAAAAATTTATGTTTTGTTGAATATTCACTTGTATTTGTTTTTGAAAGGAACACAATTTCTTCAGCCATCAATATACAAAGGTCATGAAACAGTTTTGTAAAGTAAATGTCGTATACCCTGCAGGTAAGAACACACCACCTTCCGCCACAAAGCAATGACTTCCCTATCTGTGTTGAACTGTAACATGTACTACATGTGAGCGAAAAGCAGGCAAGCTGCTGGAGCTCTAGAAGGTGACATTTATAGAAGAAATTACAGAGGCATCTTGCGTTCAGTTTCCCACTTTCTCTGTAATCATGGTGGGGAGGAAGTGGAGACACCATGATCTTTGCAAACGTGAAGTCAAGGGGCTGGCAGTTGGAAAGTTCATGGCAAATGGAAGTCCTTGTCTGGAATCCTACAGGTCAGCAGGAGAACTGGTTGCCTGGGATTTTATTTCTACCTCCAGATCTGGGGCTTTCTCCAGGATTATTGCATACATGGCTACGAGGAATGCTCAGACAGCACAGAATCCCAAAGTGAAATCTTGCATTTTAATTTGGGAGAGTGGATTCTTGTATTTCTGACCACACCCCTCTTTTTCCGTGCTATAATTCTAGGTTCCTCCCAATTGCTACAGCTCCATTTTTTCATCCTACTGTTAAACCCATTTCCACATTGGGTTACTATAATCATCTGTTCAATTGTCCCTAGGATCACATTACATGACATCATCTGGTCTTTCCTCATCAACTTCACATATAATAGTTTTTTTGTTTGTTTGTTTGTTTCGTGGAGAAATGGGGTGTGCAGTCACCTGCAGAGCCTGAGGGATTTGCTTCAGACCAAGTGTTACATGACCTTTGTAGATTGAAGGCTTAAGAAATTCTCTTCCTTTTAAAAACAAACACAATTGAGTACTTAATAAAACTTTTTTAAAAGTCCAGCTCATTTATTTTCTCTTTTCTTGTCTTTTATCTGGTTGTTTGTCTGTAGTCATGGACTCATGTAGACCAGGCTAGCCTCCAACTCCCTACATAGATGAGACTGGCCTTGAATTCCTGAACCATTTGTCTTTCAAGTGCTAAGACTGTAGGCATGTACCATTATACCCTGTCCTGAGTAATTTCATTGGATTTACACTTGTTGTTTAGACTCTTTTTTTATTGTGCATAATGAGTTACAATGTTTAGTGGGCAAACAATGAGTTGTTATCCCCAATTCCCCGCTGCCCCCCCCAAACTGCTGGATAACCTCCTCCATGGGTCATCTACCTCAGTCCTTGTAACAGGGAACCATGGATAGCCTAGTATTCAGCCAGGTTCTCCTGGCCATGCCTCTGGATAATCTCCCCCACCACGGCTCTCAATATCTTTCTGCCCCCTCTTCCGCATAGTTCCCTGAGTCGTGGTGGATGAATATTAAGGCTGCTTTAAGGTTGTCAGCTTAGGGGTCTTTGTGTCGAAAATCGTTGGTTTCTATCTCACTGGCTTATCCTGTGTTGATTTAATGGCTGTGGCTGTGGGCCCCTTGTTCATCCCGACATTCTCTGAGGGTTTCCATTGGGGATCCTCCACGTTATGACTGTGTGGCTCCTCTCTTGCCAGAATCTCAGCTATCAGCCTACGGTCGGTTGGTAGGGTTAGATGGGCCCCAGCTCTCTAGCTGCATCCTGAAAAATACAAACACAATCTCCAGCGGAGAGTGAGATCAGTGTAGGTTAACAAATATACACAAATCTGGATTACCTAGATTCTATTTTTAGTAGCCTCCCCCTCAAACGCTCCCATAGTGCATCTTGTCTTGGGAGCCTAAGAGTATGGGATCCGGTGCCTATCACCCTGAATCCCAAGTTCCTGACAAGGGGTCCCCCTCACTAAGTAGAAAATTGGCCGAATTTGAAAGCTGTTGATTGTCTCCCCCAGGCCCAGACTCCTCCATTACACAAGTGTTCCTTTCTTGGTTCGCTGTTCTCTCCCAGTTGGAGGTGTGGTCAGCCTACTCATGATTGCAGATTGTGTTTCATGTCAGTGGTCTCTGTTTACTCCAGCTGTTGTTGATCAGTTTTCCCTGGCAGCCTGTGCAGTGCCTTGCAGCACTACACTAACTGCCTTCTGGGGGCTGGATAACATTCCGGATGTTGAAGGGTCTCTCGATGCTGATCCATGGCATTCTGTGATTTCTTCAGCAATAGGGTTTTGCCTCAGGACTGGAGAGGGCACTCAAGAGCTTTGACAGAATTCTGTCTTGTTGTTGGAATCTCAAGGGCCGCTTTGGTCAACAGCTCAGTGAGGAAAGGAACCAGTGGATGGAACCAGGGGTTGTCAGGCTGATCTAACTATTCACAGGCTTAGACTCTCTCCCCTACTACTCATGGCCCCTCTTGCCAGGTGACACAAACTAATTTCTCAATAGGTTACAGTATGCTCTTAAGGATTTTATAGTTTTAAACCTAATATGCTTTATTCTCATGCTTAAGCCATTCCCCTCCCCCATCCCTTACCCCTCATTCATAATGTCTCACTTCTTTCTACTAGTCTGCATTAAGAAAACGGTTATCCTTGTGAAGGACTGCATATGAGGGACAATATGTGGTGTTTGATTCTCTGTTCTTTTGAGAGTTCACTTAGTAAGATATGCTCGAAGTCAATCTTTTCCTAAATTTCGATATTTCATTTTTCCTTTCACCTGAGTAAAATTCCATTGTGTAAATATACCACAGTTTCTCTGTCCATTCTTCCATGGATAGGCATTTGGGTTGATTCCAATTCTTGGCTATTATGAATTGAGCTGCTATAAATATGGTTGTACAAATGTTTCTGTGTCGAGATGTGACATCTTGTGGATAGATGTCTAATAGAGGGATAGCTGGGTCCATTGGAAGGACTATGTCCATTCTGTTCAGAAGTCTCCACACTGCTTTCCATAGCAGTTGAACACGTTTGCAATCCCACCAGCAGTGAATGAAGGTTCCTTTTCCCACATCCTCGTCAGCAACGATTTTTGTTGGTTTTCTTTATGATTGCCATTCTGACAGGGGTAAGATGGTATCTCATTGTGGTTTTGTTTTGCATTTCCCTGAAGCTTAAGGATGCTGAGCACTTTCTTAGATGGGACAAAGCCATTTGTGTTTCCTCCTCCGTGAATTCTCTGTTGAGATCAGTACCCCATTTTGTGAGGGGGCATTTTGGGTTTTTGCTATTAATTTTTTTTGAGTTCTCTGTAGGTTTTTGAAATTAGGTCTCTGTCTGAGTTGTAGCTGGCAAAAATCATCTCCCAATTTGAAGGGGGTCTATTGGCTCTGAGTATGGTTTGTTTATCTGTACAGAAGCTTTTGAGCCTGACCAGGTTCCATTGGTTAAGTGTTTGTCGTATTTCATGGGCTGCTAGAGATTTGCTCAAGAAATTTTTTCCAACTCCTATTTCATGTAGAGTTCCTCCTATTTTTTCTTCCAGGGTGTTCACGGTTACCGGATTTATATTAAGGTCTCTGATCCATTTGGAGTTGATTTTTGTGCACGGTGAAAGGAGTGGGTCTCTTTTCATTTTTTTACATGTGTTTATCCAATTCCTCCAGCACCATTTGTTGAAGATGCCATCTTTGGCTCAGCATACATTGTTGGCCCCTTTGTCAAGACCAAATAACTGAAGTTACTACCATATAAAGCTGGGTCTTCAATTCTGTTCCATTGTTGTGTCTTTCTGTTTTTATGTCAGTACCATGCTGCTTTTGTTACTATGGTTTGTAGTATGTTTTGAAGTCAGGCATGGTGATACTTCCTGAGTAGAATTTTTTACTTAGAATAGTTTTGGCTATCTGAGGTCTTTTGCCTTTCCAAATAAATTTAGAGATTGTTTTTTATGTTTCTATGAAGAAAGAGGTTGGGATTTTTATCGGCATAGCATTGAATCTGTAAATCGCTTTTGGCAGGATTGCCATTTTTATTATATTGATTCTCCCTATCCATGAACATGAAATATCTTTCCATCTTCTCATGTCCTCCTCTATTTCCTTCTTGAGTGTTTCAATATTTTCCTTATATAAGTCCTTTACAACCTTGGTTAGTGATAGTCCAAGGAATTTGATTTTCTTTGAGGCTATAGAAAATGGGACAGTCTCTCTGATGTCTATTTCTGTCTGTTTGCCTTCCGCGTATAGGAAGGCTACAGATTTTTGTGTGTTAATTTTGTATCCTGCCACGTTGCTGAAGGCATTAATCACCTTCAAGAGGTCACTGATACTATTCTTTGGGTCTGATATATAAAGGATCATGTCATCTGCAAAGAGGGATAGTTTAATTTCTTCCTTTCAAATTGGTATTCCTTTTATGTCCTTCTCTTGTCTTTTTGCTTGTGCTGGAACTTCAAGCACTATGTTAAAGAGCAGTGGTGAGAGTGGGCAGCCTTGTCTTGTTCCTGAATTGAGCGGGAACTCCTTGAGTCATTCCCCATTGAGAATGATCTGTGCTTTAGGAGATTTGTAAATTGACTTTATTAAATTGAGAAATAGGCCATCTATGCCTATTCTTTCAAGAGCTTTGAACATGAAGAGGTGTTGAATTTTGTCAAAAGCCTTCTCTGCATCTATTGAGATAACCATGTCATTTTTGTGTTTGAGCGATTAATGTGGTGTATCACATTTATCGACTTGCATGTGTTGAAGCATCCTTTCATCTCTGGGATATAGCCAACTTGGTCAGGGTGGATAATATTTTAGATGTAGCATTGTATCCCTTTTGCTAGGACTTTGTTCAGGATTTTTGCATCTGAGTTCATCAGAGATATGGGTCTATAGTTCTCTTTTCTTGTTGTATCATTGCCTGGTTTGGGGATTACGGCATAGAAGGTGTTTGGAAGCCTTCCCTGTT
>PVHP010022353.1:0-28394 GCA_004024765.1 Zapus hudsonius
TCTGCTCCTGCTTCTGGATCTCCCAGGACAGAACCAGGGCCTCTCTTCCTACCTTCCCACACTGTATTCTCTCCCGTGAGCAGAGACCTCGGCTGAGCCTTCCCTCCAGGCCAAGCAGCTGAAGCTGAAGAGAGCCAGGCTAGCTGATGACCTCAACGAGAAGATTGCACAGAGGCCTGGCCCCATGGAGCTTGTGGAGAAGAACATCCTGCCCGTGGAGTCAAGCCTGAAAGAAGCCATCATTGGTGAGCAGCTCTGGTCATCCTGTGTGGATGGTAACTAGGTTACAGGGGAGGGAGGGCCGTGACCAAACAGAGATAGCCTGGGACTCTTGGCCTCTGGCTCCCTGCGTAGCTTTGACCTGATCTGATCAAGCTCCAGCATGTGAAAGACTGATAAGCACTTATATTATAGGGATGTAGACATGAAAACAGGTAATGGGTGTTACCTGTCCTCACCTTCCCTCTCTGTCAACTCAGGGGCTTGTTCTCTTTCCTAGGGTAGTTAAGTACCAGGTTTGATATGTGGAGATTAGGAATGATTTAGTTCACCCAGAGCCTAAGAAATGCAGAAATGAGGACATTGGACTTTGAGGAACTAGAGCCTTGACATCACGTATCAAAATTAGTATTGCATTTGGTAGGTGTTCAAAACAAATTGAAAATCCTTGGCGATCACGCAATACTAGTTTTTTTTTAAAACAAGACATAACATTCTGTTTAGTATTAGCGCTCAATTAGCTTCTACACAAATAAACAACTAGGAATAAATATCCCAAAATTTTGGCTAGAGAGATGATCAAGGCACTTGCCTACTAAGAACCTGATTTTTTTTTTTTTTTTTTTTGGTTTTTCGAGGTAGGGTCTCGCTCTAGTCCAGGCTGACCTGGAATTCACTATGTAGTCTCAGGCTGGCCTTGAACTCATGGCGATCCTCCTACCTCTGCCTCCCGAGTGCTGGGATTAAAGGCGTGCGCCACCATGCCCGGCTAAGAACCTGATTTTGATTCCCCAGTTTTAGGAATCTGTACCTTGGCTGGGCATTGGGGCTCATGCCTTTAACCCTAGCACTTAAGAGATGTCTACTCTGCTCCAAGGTCACTTCCCAGAGGATAGGGACCTGGCTCTGCTCCCAGTACATACCTGGCAACAGGAGAGAGACAAATAGAATGTGATAACTCACCTACACACAATCTCAGCCTCCCCGAGTGGGAGCTGTCTCTGTGGCCTATATCACCACCATCACATGCTTCTTCCCACAGCCAGTCCCTGTTCTGGGAGTATAAGATTGTGTCTGATTGGCATGAGGTTCAGGGACAGATGAGGGACAGGAAGAGCAAGATCAAGAGGTGGCTCAGCACTTAAGGGCACTTCCTGTGCAAGCATGAGGGAGGGCCTGAAGAGGCCCCAGAGGTCCTCAGGACCCATATAAACAGCTGGGTGTGGCCACGTGAGCCTAAAACCCTAGTCTCGTAGGGGAACAGAGACAAGACTCACCAGGTCTCATTGCGGAAGAGCAGCGGAGCAAGACACCTGATGTTTGCTCTGGTCACTGAAGAGCACAGAGGGTGCTGCTGGGCACATAGCACTGCACCATGGGTACACCGCATTACACCGTGGGGAGCTTGGCCATGGCACTTCTGTCCTATCGCCACCGTCAGGCAGTGGAGAGAAGCTTAAATGGGTCATCCCAAGTCCCAAAGGGCTGGAGCAAGCTCCGGTCTGGGCTTGGAGAAAGGGTCTGTTCATCTTCCTGCCTGAGGTCTTCCCACCACAGCACAGCCAGCCAGCTCAACCTCTTCCCACAGTGGTGTGGAGGCAGGTGGGGTGACATGTCTCTTGAAGTACCCCAGCCTTTGTTCCCTACTTTCCTTCCCTCTGCGGCTGGAATCTCGTGCTGGTCCGGAAGCAGCAGCTCTGCAGCGGCTTCCTCCCCTGCCTCTGCCCCAGGCGGCTCCTGGGGTGCACACTCAGCAGCTGTCAGTCAGGGTGTTCTGGTACCTATGCTGTCCTGGTGCTAGGTCGTGGAGTCACTGGCCTTTCAAGGGGGTCACATATGTCCACTGATGGCCTGCACCTGTGAGGGAGTGTCCTCTCTAGAGTCCCTCCACCTCAGCCTCAGGGGCAGGCTCCTCAACCTGTTCTGGCCTTTGGGAAATGCAACTCTGAGACAGAGCCTGGGCTCTTCATACAGCACAAGGCCCTGGTGTGTGGATTGTAGCCCCAGTGAGTAGAAGAGTTCCCTGGGGCCTTAAGGTAGGCTGGAAAGCCTTCAACGTTATTGATACAGCTGAGGTAGAAAAGGCAGTCTGTATCTTCCATGGGGTGTGTGGGGGGAGAGAGAGGGAGAGCGAGAAAGAGAGAGAAGAGGATGGAAGGGATGGGCTTAAAACAAGAGGCTAAATTAGGACTTTTCTTGGCCCTTTGGTGACCTTAGAGGCCTCTGGCTGCCCTGTTTCAGAGCCCTGATCATGACCTTCCTATAGCTCTTTTGTGCTAAGGCAGAATGACCACTAGGCTCCCTTCGCTGTCTACTCCTTGGACCCAGGCACAAGCCCTCTGCTGTGACAGCCTTTCTTGCCCACTACCTGTGTGCTGGGGCTGTAGGTGGTCTTAACGCTGGTTTGGGGTTTCAGTGGGCCAGGTGAATTACCCAAAAGTAGCAGACAGCTCTTCCTTCGACGAGGACAGCAGCGATGCCTTATCACCCGAGCAGCCTGCCAGCCATGAGTCCCAGGGTTCAGTGCCATCACCCCTGGAGTCCCGAGTCAGCGAACCACTGCCCAGTGCCACTTCTATATCCCCCACTCAGGTGAGCTTGCCTACTTTTCCAGCACCAGGCCTCTATCCTGGGTCAGGTGGGTACTCCTGCTGTGGCCCAGGGGGCTGGAGGCATTGTTTTTGTGTCCCAGATGCTGGCTGCTTGGTTTCTGGTGGTAAAAAGATGTCAGCAGTAGGCTCTAATTCTGACAGCTTAAGACTACCTGGGGCCCTAGAGAGAAGCTGGGTTGGGGCTCTGCAGCCTCCCTGGGCTCTGCTGGTCACTCAGTTCAGCAGTGCCCACCACCTGTCTTTCCTTTGCTTAACTATACCTTGCTCTTATTCCCTTGGTCTCTGACCATGGAGATGTCCAAGGACGTAGCTGCCACCCTACATCAGGCAGGGCAGGCCTGGCACACTCCAGCTGCGGGGAGCTGCTGGTAACGGTACACTTCTCTCTCTCAGGTTCTTTCTCAACTCCCAATGGGCCCAGATTCCGGAGAAACGCTTTTGCTGGCAGAGCAGCCTTCTCTGCCTCCCCCGCCCCTGCTGCCTCCCAGCCTCACCAATGGAACCACCATCCCTGCCGCCAAGCCTGTCCCCACACTCATTAAGGTACACTCTTGCCGTGTCTTGCCCATCCCCTCAGAAACCTGCTGTGGCATCATTCCTGCCCTGGGAACAACTGCAAGGCTTTGAGGTGCACATCTCAGTGGTTAGACACCTCCCCCAAGATGATCTGGAAATTTCTTCCCATCTCTTCACTGCCCACTGAGCACTGTCTGAACCCATATTAGTTGCTGATAACTCAGGACTACAGACTGTGTGTCTCAGACACTGACCCCAGGGCCACCTTGCAGGCAGGGTATAACACAGTGACACAGGGAGAGAGACAGTGTCCAGGATACAGTCGTGCAGGCTCCTAGTCACCTCCCTCCTCAAACTTCAGCAGTACTGAACACAAGCCACACTCACCCCGTGGCAAGCCCGCGGGTTCTCGTGCATGCTCCTGGCTGGGCTGCTCCCACAGGAGCACTGGACCCAGGGCTGCTCAGGGCTGCAGCTGGCCTGTGGGTGTGCTTTATTCTCTTTCCCCAAGGAAGGCCTGACCCAAAGTCCCCAATGGCAGGAGGGATTGTCATTGCTGAGAGGGCATTGTGCTGAGCACAGTGGCCTCATGTGCAAAGTGGGGTCTGATGTTAGACTTAGCACAGGCCAATGCCTTGACCCCCTTGCCCTGCATAACTACCTGGCTTCTAGGATACTCAGCCCCCAACTTGCTTCATTCTTCCCCTTTCTGCTTTGTCCTTATTCTCTGGGCTCTCTCCTGTACAGATGTTGCACCAACTGGGCCACCCTGGCCATCTGCACCTCTCCATGAGAGGCTGCAGGCTTCCAGCCGGGGAGCTGTCCCTGCTCTCTTCCAGCCTTTACTGAGTCCTCACTTGGCTCACCCCTATCCCATCTACAGCACTGTGTTTCTGGAGATGTCCCCAGGCCTGAGGAAGCATAGGCCTCATCAGTGGGCACGCCTCTTGTACCTGCAGTGTCCTCCTCATAGCCTAGGTGTCACAGGTGACCCCAGCTCGTACATGGCCTTCCATGGAACACCACACATCTGGAAAGAGTAGTCTGATTGTGTTTTCTCTTTGCCTGTGCACTCCTCGGTCTTCTGTGGGCTGGCTCCCCAGGGCCGGCAGTAGGCTCAGCAACATCCATCCCAGGTCCCAGCTTCCTGCCCTTGGCTCCTGCATCACCAGACCCCAAGCAGTGTTCCTGGGCCTGCCCCGTCCCCACTTGGGGTAGTGCTTTCCCTCCTTTCTTTCCTCCTCGCTTGGGCTGGGGCTGCCCTTGGCCTTCCCTTTCTCCCTCCAGCACAGGTGCAGGTATCTCTGTACTCTACGGCCTCCAAAGACACCCTGGTCAAATCGGGACCTCTTCCTGACTCCTGTGAATCCCAGCTCCTCTCCGCCATGTGTCCATGTTGTCTGTTCTTCATCTGCTCAGTCACTCTGCCCAGACCTTCATTTTGGTCCACTGCCACCTGGTCAAGACCCTGGCCGACCTCTGCATGGTTGTCTACCGTTGTCACCATTGTGAGCCCAGGGATTCCCCTAATAACTTGCCCCCATCCACTCCACCTCTTCTGCTTCAAGGACAGGCGTCTTTAGCATGGCCTGATGGTCTTCAGTTGGCCTGGTCCTCTGCTCCTCCAGGCCCAGGAGCTTGTACAACCCAGACCTGAATCACCACCAAAGTTACTGTGCAACCTAGGGCAAGTGACTTCCGAGCTTGTTTCCTCATTTTCAAGTCAGTACAACCATTCCTGCCTATGCAGTGCTCTGGGAGGTTCTGTGGCACTCTGGCCTGCCCTGGGTGGCATGACCCATGCACCACAGCTCAGCTATAGTTTCACGTCCTTGTTTTCACACTCTTCTTGGGGACATGGTGACACCTGAGCATCTTATTTGGTTGGTCTTCCTTTGAGGTTGGCAGCTCGGTTAGCACAGTGGTGTGGTCCAGTAGGACAGGTGTGGGGGGAGGGCAGGGCCTCCTCAGAAGATAGATGGTGCTAAGCTGTGCCCCCGTGAGGGTGCCCTCTGATACCTGTCTGCTGTCCCCTCAGCAAAGCCAACCCAAGTCTGCCAACGAGAAGTCACAGCGCAGCAAGAAGGCCAAGGAGCTGAAGCCAAAGGTGAAGAAGCTGAAGTACCACCAGTATATCCCCCCAGACCAGAAGCAGGACAAGGGGGCACCTGCCATGGACTCCTCCTACGCCAAGATCCTGCAGCAGCAGCAGCTCTTCCTGCAGCTGCAGATCCTGAACCAGCAGCAGCAGCAGCAGCAGCAACAGCAGCAGCACTACAACTACCAGGCCATCCTGCCTGCCCCGCCCAAGTAGGAGCTGGGGTGGGGCCTCGAGGGCCTCCTGGTTCCTCAGAAGGTCACCAGGTGGTACTGAGGGTGCTCGTTTCTGTCTTTGCTCAGGCCCACGGGTGAGGCTCTGGGAAGCACTGGGGCCCCGCCAACACGCACCCTGTCCACCAGCAACAGCGGCAGTTCCAGCTCGAGCATCCCAGGGCCTGGTGGACTGGTACGTCAGAACAGCACCTCACTGACTGGCAAGCCCGGAACCCTGCCGGCTAACCTGGATGACATGAAGGTAAGTGGCCTTCCTACTGGAAGATGTGAGCCTCTGCCACTTGCTGCCTGAAGGCAAATTTTAGTCAGGGAAGGTGATAGCCTGGAAGTCCAGGGTGGAAGGCCAAGGCTCCAGTTTGGTCTGCAGTGACAGGAGCGCCTTGGAACCTGCTCCAAGGCCATTCTGGCTGTGGTTACAGCAGTATCAGCCCACACTGTGAAAGCCCCTCACTGACTCCCCGAGCAGCCACAAAGCTCTTCTCTTCATGACCCTGTGCAGTGGGAGCAACAGAGCCCTTCCCTCTGAGGGGACAGCAGGTCAGGGTCAGGCTGGCAGTTTTACCCACCTCCATTCTGCCATTTGGTGGCAGCTGCTCAGATGCTGTGACTACCCAGGAAGGAGTGGCTTGGGCCCTGCTTACTTTCTCTGCTCCAATCAGGTATTTTTGTTTTGTTTTACGATGCTGGGACTTGAACCCAGGACCTTGCATATGTAAGGCAAATGCTTTACCACTGAGTCACATCCCCAGCCAGATCAGAAGTTGGGATGGACCATAGTCTCCCTGGAAAGCTTGTCCTCTGAACAAGGCTGGCCCTTCCTGCCTACATGACCCAGAGCCCAGCAAGACTGTGTTCAAGGGAGTTATGGGCTCGTGTACTCAGACTGGTTTAAGCTCTGTGATCTGGAAGTTCTTTGATTCTGTGAGCTCAATTTCCTCATCCAATGTCGAATTTAGGCCATCCAATGAAGTGGTTGTGCTAGGGTTGGGGAGAGGGATGGTGCAGGTGGGGTGCATTGCTTTCCAGGGCTGTTGTAGGACTTAATAAGTCATTTGGAGTGACCAGTGGGACCCAGACAAACAAGCCTAACTTCCAAACTGCTTGCCTCCTGCCCACCTGCCCGCCCTCTGTAGCCTGTCCTGCTGCCTGGCCCCAGCTCCCTTTGTCTTGACCCAGTTCCCTGGCCACTCTGATTCTCAACTCATGCAGGTGGCAGAGCTGAAGCAGGAACTGAAGTTGCGGTCACTGCCTGTCTCGGGCACCAAGACAGAGCTGATTGAGCGCCTGCGTGCCTACCAGGACCAAGTGAGCCCAGCCCCAGGAGCCTCCAAGGCCTCTGCCACCACCTCTCTTCTGTCCAAGGCTGGTGAGGTGGTGGTTGCCTTCCCTGCGACCCGGCTGGGCACAGGATCAGCCCTCGTAGCAGCAGGCCTGGCCCCAGCTGAGGTGGTCGTGGCCACAGTGACCAGCAATGGCGTGGTGAAGTTCGGCAGCACGGGCTCCACACCCCCTGTGTCTCCCACCCCTTCCGAGCGCTCACTGCTCAGCACTGGCGATGAAAACTCCACCCCAGGGGACACCTTTGGTGAAATGGTCACATCGCCCCTGACGCAACTCACCCTGCAGGCTTCCCCGCTACAGATCCTCGTGAAGGAGGAGGGTGCCCGTGCTGCGCCCTGCTGCCTGAGCCCTGGGGCGCGGGCCGAGCTGGAGGGACTGGACAAGGACCAGATGCTGCAAGAGAAGGACAAGCAGATCGAGGAGCTGACGCGCATGCTCCGGCAGAAGCAGCAGCTGGTCGAGTTGCTCCGGCTGCAGCTAGAGCAGGAGAAGCGGGCCCAGCAGCCCGCTCCGGCCCCTGGGCCTGCGCCTGCTGCTGCCTCTGGCCCTGCCCAAGCCAGCACTCCCGTGAAGCAAGAAAGCAGCTTCTCCAGTTGCCAGCTGAGCTGCCAGCTCCAGGGTCCTATTCACCCCTTTAGCCCTGGCCTGGTGATCCCTTCTGCCAACCATGGAGACACTCACATACCAGCGCCAGTGCCCCCAGCCATAGTGGTGAAGCAGGAAGCCGGGCCACCTGAGCCAGATGTGACCCCTGGCCCCCCGCTGCTCCTGGGCCCACAGGGCACTAGCCATCTCAAGAGGGTCACCCCTCCCACCTTGGTCACTGACTCCACAGGGACCCACCTCATCCTCACCGTGACCAACAAGAATGCAGACAGCGCTGGCCTGTCCAATGGGAGCCCTCAGCAGGTAGTTGGGGAGTGGGCCCTGAGCCAGGGTCAGGGAGGTCCTTATGGGGCTAACTCGGGATCAGCTTCCTGGAGAGGAGGTATCCCCTTGACACCAGGTCTCCTTGTCGCCCTCACCTGACTCTCCACCCGCCCTAGGCCAGTGGTAAAAGCTGTATGGGCTCGTAAGAGGGGACAGAGACAACCAGGGCCCCTGGGAAGTCTCAGATTCAGCCCCCCTCTCTCCACCTGTGGCCTGTACCCAACCCCAGGAAGCAGTCCTCTCAGCCTGCTCCCGTCCTGAAGCCTCCTTCCCCAGGGGCTTTCAGAAGAGCTCCAGAAAGCCTGTTGGCCCAAAAACCCCACAATTTCTCTCCTGTTCTCTCATCAGCCCTTGTCCCAGCCTGGCTCGCCAGTCCCTGGCCCTCCTGTGCAAATGGACCTGGAACACTCACCACAGCCACCGTTTGGGACTCCCACTTCTCTACTGAAGAAGGAGCCACCTGGCTACGAGGAGGCTGTAACCCAGCAGCCCAAACAGCAGGTGACAGCAATGGGCCAGCCAGGGTAGCAGAGCCCCAGCTCGGGAACCGCTGTCACAGGGCAGGAGCACCAGGGCTTTGCAGGCATTGCAGCAAGCTGGGCTGTCGTCTGAGCTCAGGCCTGTGATCTGGCTGCCCACTGGGCCAAGGGAGGGGCCTAGGCCCAGGCCGGGTGGGCACCCTACTCCAGATTTTCATGTGCTTTTCTATTTTCATCCCACAGGAAAATGGCTCCTCAAGCCAACAGATGGATGACCTGTTTGATATTCTTATTCAAAGTGGAGGTAAAGCCAGATCCCCAACTGCCTCCCTTGCTTCCGGGTAGTGATAGTTGATGGCCTTGTGGCACTCAAAGAGCTGCCCTGGCAAAGGCCTGGGGACGATGGTCTTTTGACACGCAGGACCTCCACAGTGTCTAGGACATTAGCCTGCGTGGAGAATGACTGAGCAGTAGCACGTGACAACGTGCAGGGGAGGGAAGAGCTGAGGAGCAGAGAGTGAGGGAAGAGGACAGAGCAGCAAGAAAGATGTCACAGCCAGATCCCAGGGTCCACCTGGCCCTGAGTAGAGCTCAGAGAGCCTGCTGGAGGAACGGACTGCAGTGCTGCTGCGCTTGTTCTGTGCGGACGGGACTCAGGGCTGCGGCCTGAGGCCCCAGTGAAGTTGTGGTCACCTGGCCAGGGATGGTCAAGGCACACAAGACCTGATCACAGCATCTGACGGTGGCCAGCTCCAGTCGAGGACAGGAGCCTGAGCTTGGGAAGTTTCACTGTGGAGGGGCGTGAGGAAATATGGCAGGTGCCAGGAGGCCCCTGTGATGTGACCGTAACCTCTGACTTGCTCTCTTCCCTTGTGTGCATGTGTGCTGAAGGGAACTACTTCCCAGAGAGAAGCTGGTGGTATGGAGGGGAGAGCCCTGAGCATGGGAGGAAGGGGCCCCGAGGTAGAACAGGCGTCACTTGTGGGAGTGTGTGACAATGGTAGTAGGTGCTGTGGGTGCAGCGAGCCTGTGACCCTGGGAATGCCCATGCCAGCAGGCATGGGTCAGGCCAAGCAGAATCTTCTCCCCCCAAAGCCCTTGTCGAGCTACTCTGAGCCGCCATGGAATCTGAGGATGGCTATGGTGGACTTCAGGAGAGGCCCAGGCCTGAGCTTTGGGGGCTACTGTGTCCAGAACAACAAAAAAAATGACCAGCAGGTGGAAGGTGCTAGGAGGGGTTGGCGCCTGGACAGGAAGGTTGAGACAACTGGGTCAAGGAGGGTAAAGGTACAAGCCAAGTTCCTGAAAAAGAAATTTTTATTGTGACAAAGCATATATAAAATGTGCGTTCTATTTTGAAATATACAACTCAGGTGCCTCAAGCACATTCTCAGTGTGATACGCCCATCACCACTATCCATCCATCTCGGGAATGCTTGTCTTCTCAGACTGAGAAGAGGAAACCTATTCAGTACCCCTCCCCCGAGTCTCTTGCCTATTTTGTCTATTCTAGAGACTTCCTATAAGTGCACTTACTAGTTTGTCACTGTTCACTTCCTGTCCTCAAGGTTCATTTGTCCTTCACTGGACATTTGGGTCGCCTCTACCTTTTAGCTATTGTGAACAACGCAGTCATGCGCATGACTATGTACGTATCCAGAAGTGAGATTTGGTTTCAACGTGGCTCTAGCATTTTACGTCCCCACTTTGCCACTTGTAAACCAGCACTGCCTTGTACACAGCCATACGCCCGTCTCTGTGATGCACTACTTCCATTCTGTGATAACAAGTTGTATGCATGCTAGGTAAGCACTACACAACCTCAGCTAAGTCTGTCATAAAGATTTCCCACTTGTGTGGGGTTTCTCTGAGGCTAGGGTCCTGCCTGCCCATCATTCAAGCCTGATTTCTGACACCACTCACTGTCTCTGTTGGCAGAAATTTCAGCAGATTTCAAGGAGCCACCATCTCTGCCAGGCAAGAAGCCACCCTCAGCTGCAGCCTGTGGGTCTCCCCTGCTGGCACACCCTCCACCCTCCACAGAGCTCCCCCAGGGTGCTGCACCTCCACCAGGCTCCCCTGCCCTCCCGGGGCGCCTGGAAGACTTCCTGGAGAGCAGCACGGGGCTGCCCCTGCTGACCAGTGGCCATGAGGGGCCAGAGCCCCTTTCCCTCATCGATGACCTCCACAGCCAGATGCTGAGCAGCTCTGCCATCCTGGACCACCCCCCGTCACCCATGGACACTTCAGAATTGCACTTTGCTCCCGAGCCCAGCAGTAGCATGGGCCTGGACTTGGCTGACAGCCACCTAGATAGTATGGACTGGCTGGAGCTGTCGTCAGGCGGCCCTGTGCTCAGCCTGGCTCCCCTGGGCCCCACAGCCCCCAGCCTCTTCTCCACAGACTTCCTCGATGGCCACGACTTGCAGCTGCACTGGGACTCCTGCTTGTAGCCCCCCTGCGCCACACTGGCTGAGCTGTGGCCGGCCAGCAATTGTGTGGTTGTCTTGACAATCACAGTCCTGCTCTTGTCCCTCCCTGGAGGCTGGTGCCGAGGGGCCCCACACCTGCTCAGCGGCAGCCAGGTGGAGACGGAACCTGCCAAGCAGCAGCTCTTGGCCCAGGCGGGGTCTTGGAGGCCTGGCCAGGGCTAGTTCAGTTCCACCTCTTCTTCTGAGGTCAGAGGTCATGGCTACAGTTTGGCCCCGTGGGTCCAGGGCTGCCTCACCTTTCCTTCTCTGCCCATCCCTTCACTGTGAGGGAAGGCTAGCCAGGCCTCTCCCCCCATTCCTCATGTCCTGGTTTCCCAAGGGGGGGGTGCTCTGCCAGTTTACTGTCTTGGTGCAGTGTAACCATTTAGTGGTTGGTGGAAAAGACCTGTACAGGTGTATATATACCTCTATACTCTATAGCGACATACATATATACATATATTTTCGAGGGGTGGGAGATAGGTGTGGCTACCTACCACCTGCTTTCACATAGAGGCCTGACGCAGGGTCACCCTGGGCTGTGTGCCACATTAGTACCCAGCCTGGCATGCAGCTGCCCAGCCCACCCTTCACGTGCGTTTGACATTGTAGACATCCTGCCATGGCCCACCCCCCACAAGCCCTGCTTCCTTCGTGCCACATGGGCAGAGGTGCTTTCTGGTCCTCGACAGAAGCTCTCCACCCGCGCCCACATTCCATCCCATCGCCGCCAAGAGGGTCCTGAACAGGAGGCCCAGCTCCGCCTTCTGGTAGCGGAGAGGTGGCTCAGAAGCTTCGGCCACCTCCTGCCTGCCACCAGCCTTGTTCTGGCCTGAATCCTAAGGGAGTAGGGATGGAGTCACCAAAACCAGTGCTGGGACAAAGGTGGGGAAGCTGTGTGAACTTTTTAAAATAAAAACAAAGACTAGCTGGTGTGTCCATGCATCCATGGAAGGAGTGGGTGGGAGCCTAGTGCATCCAGAGGCCACAGTGACCCTCTAATCCTGACTGGAGAGAAGCATTCAGCAGAGGGCCCAGGAGCCAGACCATTCCAGAAGGGACAGACCTGGTGCAGCTCTGGGGCCCTGGCTGAAAAGAAAAATGGAGGCGCTCTCGCAAGACAGTTTATTTACAAACCAAAAAGGCAAGATGCCTTTATCTGCCATTAACCAGCTCCCTTTCCTGAGCAAAACGACACAGGTGCTGCACTCTG
Source organism: Zapus hudsonius (assembly GCA_004024765.1). NCBI lineage: Eukaryota > Metazoa > Chordata > Mammalia > Rodentia > Dipodidae > Zapus > Zapus hudsonius. Next base: position 12,116 of record PVHP010022353.1, read on the forward strand.
TGCAAGTGCAGCTGACGCCCAGGGCTTAAGGACCTTTGGCAGGGACCCCAAGCCTGCATTAAGGAGAAAAGTTAGCACTAAGCTGGCCACCACCTTCTGCTCGTGCCAGGAGTGGGGGCTCTGGAATGTCTCCTTCCCTCGACCCCTTAACCAGGAGAGGCCTGGGCCGCCTCAGATGCTCCTGAGCAAGCATGAGGCTGGCCAGGGCTGTGCGGTCCACAGAGCATCATCCGTCTATGTCCCAGCTGAAAAGGTGGTGCTTCACCAGCATGTCCTGAACACCCTCCTTCAGCGGCTGCTTCTCCTCCTGTGACAGGATAGTCCCAGTCATGGCCTGGGACGCCAGAGCAGGTGCTGCACCCAGGTCTCCAGAGGGCCCACTCTGGCCACCCCACCACAGCCCCCCTTCCAAAGGTGGAATCAGGCAAGCCACACGCACCTCTCTCTTTGCAGGGAGCTCCCAGTCCTGGGAGAGGCTGAAGGCAAAGCAGCAGAGGACACTGGGGGGCAAGAGCAGGCTCTGGTCACATAGGGTCACTCTACGTACCTACCCACCCGCCTCTCGTACCTCCACAGAGCCGCCCGCTCTCACCGGAGCTCACACTTGATCTGGACCCAGCCTGGGCTGCGCAGGAAGGACCAGGGCTGGTACCACTTCTCCACGGTGGGCAGGCTGGAGCACAACACTTCTAGCCACAGGTGCAGCACCTGCTCACTGAGCACAAGGTGGGAGGGAGGGGAGGAGGGTGCTCCCCCCCACAGGAAGGTGAGGTCTCAAGTGGGTCCAGTTCTCCCCCTTCCTACACTTACTTGAGTCCCACGCAGATCAGCGAGCGGAGCTTCACATCCATCTGGGCGTGTGCAGCATCATGGGTCACGTTCACGGACTGTACAGCCTGGCAAGGGGAGGGCGTACTGGGATTTAGGTGCCTGCCAGCTGGCGAAGCAGCTTTAGGCTGGTGCGATGGCCCTACTTACCCGGTAGAGCAACTCCTCGGGGGTCAGGACTTTGCCATCTTCATCCAACCTGCAAAGCAAGACCTGAGGCGCTGTCTGCCATTCTGGGCACTCTTCACGTGGCCCTCGGGAGGGCAACATGGGAGTTACCTGTATGTCTTACAGAGCACCAGTCGGGAGTACACGGAATCGAAGTCTCTCTCGACCTCACGGCCAGCTGCCTGTGGCAGAGAGCCCAGTGTGAATGTGGGCAGTGAAGGGCTCACCCAGTCACAAGGCCCAACTAAGCACCTGCTGGGCAGGGTCCGGGGGTGACCTTACCTCCTCGATAAACAGCCAAGGGTGGCAGGCTCCCCCAAGCAAGGATGGCCTCTTCAGTCCATGTTCAAACAGGGCCTTCAGGGCCGGACAGAGGGTCCCTCTCACAAGGTCTGTGACTCCCTCTGTCACAGAGTCGTCCCCCGCGATGGAGTACTGGTGGGAGAAACGCATCTGCAGCCGGCCACTCTCTCCTGTCCTGGCCATGGCCATGGGTGAGGGCTTACTTGGGACACAAGCCCTGGCCAGGAGGAGCTGAGGCAGGAGCAGCTCTGCCCTCTTACCTCCTTGCTCCGTTCATCCAGGACCTCCACAAACTTGGCTGGAAACCAGCCTGTGGGAGAAGCAGCCATGTGAGTAGTGATGGCTGTCCCAACCCTTCACCCCAGGGTCCAGTGACGGGGCTCACTGGGCCACACAGTGAGTGAGTGAGTGGCCGAAGGCAGGCCAGGCCAGGCCAAGAGAAAAGTCCAAGGGGGTCTGTGGCCAGGCAGGCCATGGTGTAGGAAGGGTGGGGCATGCCTGCCAGCCCCCCAGCAAACAAAGGCCCTCACCTCTCAGGCCATTCAGCTCCCCTACCCAGCAGTGCTCGTCCTTCTGAGAGACAATCTGCATGAGAGGGACAACAGGACAGGCTAGGCCAACACCCGCACTCAGCAGCTCCTGGCAGGGAAGGGTTGGGAGAAGCAGGTGGGCCCACCCCCAAGCCCACAGACCGTGATGATGTCATTTTTCCGGAAGCCCAGCTCATCATCGTCATGCCGCTCAAAGTCGAGCAGGGCCTTGGCCCTTCGTCGGTGACTGCGGAAACACGCCACATAGTTTTCATGGTCTCGCTGGTGGCTCTCCATGCTGTAGTCTGGAGTCAGCTCCTAGAAGAGAGGAGAGGAATGCCCACGATGGGAAGAAGCCTCAGCGCCGAGAATGGGTGCCCGGGGAGCCTGCACTTACCACACTGCAGTTTTTGGGGTCTGTGCACTGGAAGTGGCGTGCCACACGCAAGATGGCTTCACGGAGGTCAGCTACCAGTTCTGTCTGCTTGATGTTCTTGGCCTTCAGAGCCTCCAGGTCATCCTCCCCTAGAAGGCACAGAGCCACATAACCAGTGCTGCCCAGCCCCCCGGAGAGCCAGCAAAAATCCACACTGGTGCTCACCAAAGAGCAAGGAGGTGATGGCTGACTTCCTCCTCTGGGTCCTGCGCCGCACAACCTGCTGGTGGGGACAGCCAGTCAGCTATTGTGCCCACAGCCATGGAGGAGGAAGCGGCTAACCTGCCAGTGCCTCACTCCAGCTAGAGCACCCCAGTGCCTTGATGCCAAAGAAGCCAGGGTCACTGAGCCATTCTGGGCCCTGGTGCAAGCGGATGTGAGGCACAGCAGGGAAGGGACAGTCTGTTCCCTACAGTCCTTCACCTTGGGCCTCCTTGGGGACCCCATGCTGTGAGCCAAGATGAAGCCCCCCTCCTCCAGCCCACCTGAGAGAGGTTGGTGGGGGCACTGGTCCCCAGGAGCTGGCCCTGATCTGCAATGAGGTAGGCCAGGTGCTTGCGGCGCTGGGTCTCCACAGCCACACCAGTGAGGGAGCCGGCCAGCCGCATGGCTTCCCCCAGCAGCAGTTCTGGGTCCTCCATCTGAGCAGGAATGTCGGACAGCGTGTTGAAGATGGAGGCTGAGTTCTCTGACTGGATCAGCTCCTCCTCCTAGGCGGTGGAAGGCAGGAGGGGAGGGGGTGGGCACCAGATACATCCTCAGAGACTGGTACCCTTCAGCAGAACTAGGACTCCCCCAGCCCAAGAGAGGCCTGGGAAGCAAGTGGAGGGAGGAAGGACATGGCCTGTGCCCACCCCTGCTGGACTAGCAGCCTCAACTAGGGCCTGACGCCCATGGGTGTCCTGTTCTCAGCCTGGCTTGGGGTGACAAGGTGGGTCTGCTGGTACCTTCAGGCGAAGCATGCCCAGTGTGGTCTGGAACAGCACTAGGGAGCCCTCGTAGAAGAACATATCCCAGATGCGCAGCAGAAGCCGCATGTGCACCACACTGGCAAAGGCCGTCAGGAACCAGTGCAGCGTGATCAGGGACAGCTCTGTCAACAGACACCAGAGCCACGGGAGAGCAGGCTCAGTGTGGAGAGAGGCCAGCGCAGGAGGAGCCAGCTCCCCAACAGCAGCAAGGGGAAGGGCAAGGGGGACAGGACCAGGGAAGACCAGAGGACAGGAGCCACACAGATAGCCACCAGCCTCTCTCTGGTCCTGAGGCCTCAGAACTCAGAATCAGAGTCGGCATCTCGGGCTCTCTGGGCCCAGGGAGGGGCGTGGCCAGGCCTCACCAATGTCATGCTCCTGCAGCAGCTTGTCCAATCGAGGCAGGTACTGAACAATGAGATGACGCAGGACCCGCTGGTCAGTCTGGACGCCCAGCAGGGTGGTGCTGAAGTAGGAGGCGGGGAGCAGGTCCTCGATGATGGCACACATCATCCAGAAGGCATCCTCCTCCTCTAGGAAAAGCAGGAGGCAGGCGGCCACCTGGTCAGAACAGGAACAAGTAGTGTAGGTCAGCAAAGGTGCTCCCTCTGGGGAAAGTACTCAGGAGAGGCCTTGGGGACGCCTCCTGAAGGCATTCTTCCCCAGGCTGGTAGAGAGGAGCCCTTAAGAACAATAGCAGCTGCCCGCCCTGGCTCTCCTTGGGGACTCCCAGGTCAACCCCTGCCTCCCATCCCTACTGGCCCCTCCAGGGGGCTGGGAGAAGCCCTGGAACACACTTGCCTCCCAGGCCACTCACCATGCCAGTGCCCTGGCAGTAGCCGATCTCTGGGTAGAGCCAGGCCAGTGCTCTGAGAACCCTGCGCAGGCGGGGCACCCCGATGCTGTTCACATTGGCGAAGCAGGCGTTGCTGGGCATGGTGCGGAGCAGGTCCTTCTCGATCTATCGGGGCCCCACACCGACCCCATGAGACTGTATGAACTGCAGCTGTGGACTGACGCCCACCCAGAAGGAAGGTAAGCTTCAGGTGGGCTTCTGTCTCAGGAATGGGGCTTCCCTAGGCTCCAGGCCTAGGTTACTCTCCTCCCTTCAGGATTAGGTCCCAGCAAGTGTGGAGCCAAGACCACCACACCAGCTATCTGGGAGCCTCCTTCTTGACCTGGATGTGTACATCTGCTCCCAGGCTTGGATCTATACTTAGTCTCCAGCTAGTTCTAACATGGAGCTCATCCCCTTGATGTCCTTCCACACACTGGGCTTTTGGACAATTCTCCCTGTGGCCTTGAAGAACCCAGAACAGAGCAAGTTTGCTCCAGGGTCACATTCATGGCAAGTGGGCTGCCCACCCTGCCAAGATGAACCAGGATATGCTCCCAGAGCCCCAGGTGACACCTCCTTCCTGTAGCCTGCATGCAGGCTCTGGGCAAGCAGCTCGTTCACCTGTTTGGCAGCAATGGTCTCATCATTGGAGCTGTTCTTCACGATCTCACGATAGGACAGCTCAGAATTCTTCTTCTTCTGCAAAGCCCCAGACAGCCGCATCCACAGCTAAGGGAAGGAGCCACACGGGCACCCAGTCTTTCTCGTGATACTTGGTTACAAGCCAGGGCACATTCGGCCCTCTGCAGGTCCCTGGAGCCATCTCACCTGTGGCCTCATGCCATGTGGAATGCCAGCCAGAACCAGGGAGCGGAGTTTCTCAGAGCGGGGAAGGGAGACTGCAATCTTGTCCCAGGTAAGATCCCCCACATCATGGTTGTGAGTGAACTCCAAGTGGGCCTGCCACCGCAGCCTCTGCTGGGGGTCCTCCACCAAGGGTGCACCTGTCAGCTGGCTGCAGCCAGGCTCAGCACCTTCCACCAGGAGAGAACAGAGGAGGGATGAAAGCGTGTTCCTCGCCACACTCTCGGCAGCTCAGTCCATCTTAATGGAGCTCGGAGATGACTCCATGCCAGGTGGAAATTCGGATTCCACTACCCATGCCTCATCACATAGCCTTCAGAGGCAAGCAGGCCTGAGCAGACCTTCCTCCAGGACCTTTGTGCCTCTCACTCCCCTCCCCAGCTACAGGTACTCCCTCACCTCCTCAGCACCATCCAGTGGCTCCTCTGGGAAGCATTACTTAAGTGACCACCTCACCTCTGCTATCTCTGGAATGATTGATCTTCATAAATGCTCTACCTCTGCTTGTTTACAGCCTGTCTCCAACAAAATGGGAACTCCATGTGGTCAAGATCACCTTTGGGGTCACAAAGCTTTATGAACTGCTTGAATGTACGAAGAAAAAACTTCTAGAGCCGAGCACAGTGACGCACACCTTTACTCTCAGCACTCGGGAGGCAGAGGTAGGAGGATCACCATGAGTTCAAGGCCACCCTGAGACTACATAGTGACTTCCAGGTCAGCCTGCGCTAGAGTAAGATCCTACCTCAAAAAATCAAAAAAAAAGAAAAGAAAAAGAAACTTCTGCCAGGCATAGTGGCACACACCTTTAATCCCAGCACTCAGGAGGCAGAGGTAGGAGGATTGCTGTTTGAGGCCACCTGAGACTACATAGTGAATTCCAGGTCAGCCTGGGCTAGATAAGACCCTACCTCAAAAAAAAGTCAAAAAACAGGGCTGAAGAGATGGCTTAGCGAGTAAGGCGTTTGCCTGCAATGCAGAAGGACCAGAGTTCGGTTCCCCAGTGCCCATGTACAGCCAGATGCACAAGAGGGTGCATGTGTCTGGAGTTCATTCGCAGTGGCTTGGAGGCCCTGGTGCGCCCATATTCTCTCTCTGTCTGCCCCCCCCCTCTCTCTCAAATAAATAAAATATTTTAAAAAAAGTCAAAAAACAAAAAAATAAATTCATGTGCCCAGCAAGCAATCTATGAGACAAGTCTTGCCACAAACTCTCTTCCTCACTCATGCTAAGGCCAAGCTCTCAGCCATTCTTACAAATCTCAACCTTGGGCTGGAGAGATGACTTAGCAGTTGAAGGCACTTGCTTACAAAGCCTGACAGCCTGGGTTTGATTCCCCAGTGCCCACATAAAGCCAGATGCACAAAATAATGGGGTGCCCATTTCTCTCCTTCTCTCTTTCAAAATAAATAAAATATTCTTTTAAAGTCTTAACTGAGATGGGATACGCTGCTGGCATAAAGTGTATGATGCAATCAGTTATGAAAAGTCCTCACAGACACACACATTGAGTTCCAGGAAGGAATGCCCCACAATGCCAGCAGTTTTGTCCAAGTTGTAGGATTATTGGTTCATTTTGTTTAAATCTTTTTATTTTTCTGCATTTTTCAACTTTACACACACACACACACACACACACATACACACATACATACACACACACACATATAACTGTGCTTTTGTGATCAGGGGAAGAGCAATAAAATCAAGCTCATGAAAAGCAGAGGTTACCATATACTTATAACAACATCACCCCTGACACGCTGTCCTTAACTCCTTAAGAAGACACTGGGATCTCAAAGACCACAAGTTAGAGGCAGGAGTGCTCCCCAAGGACATCAGTAAGACCACACAGGAGACCCCATCTTACCTTCCTTGTCCACGCGGAAACCGAACTCATCATAGCAACACTCCGCATCCTCTGCAGACTCTTCCTTCTAGACGCAGGGTTAGGAAGAGGTCATCTATCCTCCAATGCTGCCCACATAGCTGACTGCTTGATACCGCACCCACATCAAAGGTACCCTGCCATGAAACCTTCTCTAGTCATCATTCAACTACAAGCAGCCACAGCCTTCTCTGAACGTGTCCCACAATACTGTTCTACCAAGTAATTGACTCGCTCACATACATGTGGTGACCCTGTGGACCTGTGTGGGCAGAGTGGAGTAGGTCACCTACTCCAGAGGTGGGTCCCTTCATGCCAAGCTAGGCATGGCTGTGCTCAGTGCTGTACCTGTGCAGACTTGGCCAGGATCTCCTGGGGCCATATGCTTGGAGTCAGGGCTGAGAAGGGGCCGCTGGCAGAGGACAGGTGGCTTCCTATAACCAGAAAGGACAAGTGGAGGGACATGCCAAGCACAGCCACATGAAAGGGACTGAGCATCTCTGGGAGGAAGGGGAAGGGGTAGTATGCTCAAACACAGCAGACTTGGTCTTGTTGCCTCCTTGACCACCAGTGAGGATTCCAGGCAGAGGAAGAAGGGAGGGAGCTGGAGGCCTGGGCACAGGACACGGCTTCAGAGTCTGAAGCTTCCCCTTTTTCCTTTTCTACCTCTCTCAGCAAACTTGATTTTGTTGTTCAGTTTATTTTACTTTTTTTAGCACATGTGAGTACAGGCACACGCCCATCATGGCACACATATGCAGATCAGTGGACATCTTTCAAGCCAGACCTCGCCTTTCCACCTCATTTGAGGCAGGGCTTCTCTCGGATCTTGCTCTGCTGCTGTTTTGGGCTGCATCAGCCACAAGCTTCCAGGAACTTTCCTGTCTCCACTTCCCATCTCGTCATCAAGCATTCCAGAAGCATGCCGTGGCTGATGGCATTTCATGTGAGGTCTGGGGGAGATCAAACTTGGGCACCCAAGCTTAAGCAGTAAGTGCTTTTATCCACTGAACTGTCTCTCCAGCCCTGTTTTGGTTTTAGAGACAAGGTCTCAAGCAGTCCAAGCTACCTTCACTCTATGCAGCCAAGACAAGCCTTTATACTCCTCATCCTCAGGCCTCAACTGCGCCCCAGCTCCCAGGGAGAGTGCAGACCCTGCTCTCACCTGACATGGTGCAGTCTTTACAGATCTGGGTTTAGACGCACACCGTCCTCATCTCCAACAGCTCCGAGGCTCCTCAGGCATCATCTGACCTGTCAAGAGGGGCAAAGGGAAGTCATCCCACAGCACCCTCTCCCCTGGAAGGAGAGTCCTCTCCATCGCAACCTCTACTAACAAGGAAAAGGAAAGAGGGTGGGCGCCATCTTTAAGTTGAGCTAACTTCACTTTTCACTGCTGAGTCCTTTCTTTTTTTTTTTTTTTTCTTTTCTTTTTTTCCCGAGGTAGGGTCTCACTCTAGCCCAGGCTGATCTGGAATTCACAATGTAGTCTCAGGGTGGCCTTGAACTCAAGGTGATCCTCCTACCTCTGCCTCCCGAGTGATGGGATTAAAGGCGTGCACCATCACACCCGGTGCTGAGTCCTTTCTCATGAGGACCAACAGGACAGGGAAATAAACATCTGTTCAGAGAATGGAAGGTCTTAGAAAAGCTATAGAACAATAGCTCTGTGAGCCAAGGGGAGCTATATTACTAAGGAAGGAGAAAATAGGACTGGAGAGAAGGCTTAGCAGTTAAGGTGCTTGACTACAAAGCAGAAGGACCCCAGTTGACTCCCCAGTACCCACGGAAAGCCAGACAGACACACAAGGTGGCACATGTACAGAGTTCGTTTGCAGTGGCTGGGGGCCCTAGTACACCCATTCTGTCTGCCTCTTTCTTTCTCTCAAACAAACAAAATTTTTTAAAAGAGAGAAAGGAGGTGGAACTGAATAGAGTTCTCAAAAGAAGAAATATATCACCCACCAGGACTCAGGGAACTGAGCGGAAGAGGGGGCGGAAAGATTGTGAGAGCCGTGGTAGGGGATAAGAAGAAAAAAAAATGTAGCTGGGCATGGTGGCGCACACCTTTAATCCCAGCACTTAGGAGGCAGAAGTAGGAGGATCACCATGAGTTCAAGGCCACCCTGAGACTTTATAGTGAATTCCAAGTCAGCCTGGACTAGAGCAAGACCCTACCTCAAAAAACCAAAAAAAAAAAAAAAAAAAAAAAATCATTTCCTAGCACTAAAAAAGTCCAACCAAAAAAGAAAAAAAAAAAAAAAACTCTACCACTCAGCTACACCCCAGCTGTTAGTTTTCCTTTCTGGTGCTGAGGCAAGCAAGTACACTACTGTGGAATTGAGCCAGAATCTGAGGAGCTACAGAGCACAATTCAGCTTCTCAGCACCACCTCCATTCATCCCTCACCACAACTGTTTTGGTTTGGTTTAGTTGTTTAGATAGGGTCCCACTGTTGCCCAGGCTGATGTCAGAAACTGGATTCAAGTGATCCTCTGGCCTCAGCTTCCCAGTGCTTCTAAAATCGAATATAAATCACTCCTGTCATTTTTAAAGCCCTGCCCTCCCCCCATTATGTCCTCTTTTAAAAGAAAGCAAGGAGGCTGAAGAGATGGCTCAGTGGTTAAAGACTCTAGTCTGCAAAGCCTGATGACCTGGGTCCAATTCTCCAGTACCCACATTAAAGCCACATACACAAAGTGGTTGTATGCATCTAGAGTTCATCTGCAGGGGCAGGAGGCTTTGGTATGCCCATTCTCATTCTCTCTCAAATAAATAAACACATTTAAGCCTGGCATGGTGGCACAGACCTTTAATCCCAGCACTTGGGAGGCAGGGGTAGGAGGATCTCTGTGAGTTCGGGGCCACCCTGAGACTACATAGAGAATTCCAGGTCAGCCTGGGCTAGAATGAGACCCCACCACGAACCCCCCCCAAAAAAAGTTTTTAAAAACATGCTATATTTTATGGTATGTGAATATCTCAATTTTAAAAAGACAAAGTCATGAATATTTAACCTTTTACTTCTCAATGTGGAATGAAGGCTTTGATTCCAGGAAATGAACATGAGCAAACAGTGTGAAGATGTGGTTGAAAGATGTGAGAGCAAGCTATCTTTTAGTTCAAAGTCTGCCTCCCTGAGGGAAAAACTACTTTTGCATTTTTCAGGAGATGTGAGTTCAGAAACAAAGGCCAGTTTAATTCCGTCCATAGCAGTCCCTTTTTTCTCAGTACCATCTGCCACAGGATTCTGGTGCTGGGGATTCTAGGTAAATGAGGATTGAGTGAGAAAGAAGCACAAAAAACAACAACCACTTCTGGGGTGAAATCATCACCTGTAACTTGAATATATGCTGAAATATGCACATGAAAAATCCCAGTTCTTTGTCCAGCCCCAGCCTAACTGAGCAACCTCAAACTAAGTTTTAGAATAAGCTTTGTTCCTGCTTGTTAAATTTCACTTTACTGGTGATGTAACCAACTACCCTGCTGATTGGCTGTAAAACAATGCGCCCTAGGGAGGCGTACTTTGCTCTGCTGTACTCTGCTGATCGGCTCCCGCTAAAAAGTTTAAATCCTATTGCTTAGGAATAGGTGGGACAAGGCAGCCTGTGGTTATAAAAGGGGCTTTGGATGCCCAATAAAGTGAGATTTGCCCAACATTTCTCCCGGTCACATGTGTCTGTTCACCTCACCTCTCCCTGATCGAGCCCTTTCTTCTGCTGGTCAGTGAAACTTGGGCTACCCACAGGGGGGGGGCCAGGGGTCCTCGACCCCCCAACAGTTCTTAGCTGGGCATGGTGGTGCACACCTTTAATCCCAGCACAGAATTAGGAGGACTGCCATGAGTTCAAGGCCACCCTGGGACTACATAGTGAATCCAAGTCAACCTGGGCTAGAGCAAAAAAACAAATAAAAAGAAAAGACGTCACAGTTCTCTTTAAAGACATTTTTGCAAATTTGAGGAGCCGAGGAAAGGGACCGTCTTATTTATAATCTCTAGGAACAGCTCACTAACCTGTCCTTGGCACATGCTGGCATGTTCCAGCTAGAAGCCAAAGCAGAGAGAGAACTCCTGACCATCATGGAGGCTCTAGTACCCAATTAGGAAGGATGCTTCCAGACCTGCCCTGCTTTGAGACCCAGGTCGAAGAACCTTGCTTGCTCTGTGTGAAGACAATAATGAAAATCTAATGTCTTCCTTCACTGTAACACATTTGGGCTTGATCTGACTTGGAATTCTGGGCTGGATGGAACATTGCAAATTTTTACATTAAAGAGATTAAATCATATCAGGCTGATCTCACTATATTATAAAACAGGTATCTTCTCTCCTCATAACAAAAGAAAATTAGTCTAGAAGAAGCCTGAGTTATAGACCCCCAAAAGACTCGAAAACTGACAGCCACATGGCCATGTGCCTTGCAGGGGCCTCCAGCTGGATAGCAGTGCTTTACTGCCACCCACTGGCTGAGTCCTGGTACAGCATTTCTGCTCTGACAAAATACTAAGATCAGCCTGGGAGGGAGGGCCTGCAGAGCTCAACCTCGGCTCTACCATGAAGAGTGAAGAATCTCACCAGATCTGGAATCCAGCCCCAGCTCTGCTAATCCTCACTCATAACCCTGAGCAAGTTTATTCCATTTTTTGGGGGTAGGGGGTGTTCAAGGTTGGGTCTTGCTCTAGCCCAGGCTGACCAGGAATTTACTATGTAGTCTCAGGCTGGCCTCGAACTCACAGCGATCCTCCTACCTCTGCCTCCCAAGAGCTGGGATTAAAGGCATGTGCCATCATTCCTGGTTTATTCAACTTTTTAAATCTGTCTTCTTATCCATAAAACGCCTTATGCCTTATCAGGGTCATGAGATAAGGCAGCCCTTAACAGACTTGGTTATCAGACATTCATTTGGTAGTCCTGGTAGCTTCTAGGAAGTTTACATACAGATACAGGCCCTGGAGATTGTAATATACTAAAAGCTATTATGTTAAGTCATATGAAGTCGCTGGTTTTCATGTATGACAACATACAAAACCAACAATGTCATAGGGTTCAATGGAACATATTCTGGTTGAGCTTATGAGAAAGACTCTATGACCCAAAGGTGGTGATTTGGTTCTTTCTTCAGGAAAGGACGAGTGAAAGCACTCCAGAAAAGAGGCAACCTGCAGAGGAGGTAATGAACTCCATCTGTCCTGGAGGGCAGAAGGGCTGGGCAGACACCTCCCCACCAACAGCTCCTCACCCACTCACTGCCTGCTACTCAGGCGCCATTCAGCAAACAATGACCCAAATTGAGGGGAGAAAAAAGGATCAAGGTGTAGGCTGAGGTAAAGGGTCAGCTTCAAGTCAGAGCACAGCTGGCAGGTGGAAGCTGCAGCCTGAGGGGCCTGTGGGAGGACCTCACAGTGACAGGACTTTGACAAGCTCTGAGGTTCCCTAAAGACTAGGGTTGCAGGGCAGGTGACAGCAGGCATAGAAGTGCTTGCACTGGGCACAGTGAAAGATGGCGAGGGTTTTGCTATGGTGGGGTTTTGCTATGGTGCACTGAAAAGTGGTCAGATTCTCAACATATTTTAATAGCTCTAAATGTGTGTGTGTAAGCACACGCGCATGCGCACACACACACACACATATATATTCATTCCATTTGTTCTATATATATTATATTAATTCTCCAACAGGGCCTGATGTCCTGATGTGATACTGCTAAGCTGGGCAGACAGGTTTTTCTGCTTCTGGTCACTATGGAAATCTTCCTGAAAGCAACCATCTGGGAGTTGACAGACAGATGCTGCCCAAGGAGTTAGACAAATCACTGGTCACCAGGGCACCATGGCTACCCTACTGCTATTTTTTTTTAAAAAAACATGATTAACATAAACACCTTTGAAGTACTCCAAAGGAATTTGTATCTGGCTTTACGTGGGTACTGGGAAATTGAACTCAGATCATTAGGTTTTGCAGGCAAGTGCCTTAACCACTGAGCCATCTCCCCAGCCCTGTTTTTTTAACTCATTAAAAAAATTTAAAAATTTAAAAATTAAATTTATAAAGATGAGCATCATGACACCACTTCTAGCATGTTTCCCTGTTTACCAATCCTACAATTTCCTGTTAGACAAACTCTGACCACTGTACGGGGCAGGTAGGTCCTACACATTTCCTGAGACAGCTGGAAGGGATGGGCCTACCATCCTGTCCCATCTCCCATGCTCCTGGATGGCACAGCATCTACCACTGCCTAGGTGGCCTCCTGCACATATCTGCCCAGAAACATAGAGACTGTAACCCATGGGTGACAGCTGAGATCCTGAAGACCACTTTCTCTGTGAAGAGCAGAGTAAACACAGAAGGCTACTGTGGTAGTTTTGAGTAAATGTCCCCAGTAGAATTTATTATAATTGTGTTATGTTGTCTTCAATATATTTATTATAATTGTGTATAATTGTCTTCAGCCTTCTGGCTGGAGGAAGTGTCACTTTGGCCTGGCCTCCTGGGGTCTTGCCCTGAGGTATTTCTAAATTGGATGTAAAATTCTAGGGATACATATGCAAAACAGCATCCAGAACCCAAGCCTGGCAGTCCCGCTGTTTTGTGAATCACAGTGTTACAGTGTGCTTGCTTGAGGTGCTGGTGGTGGGTTTCTCTCTCTCTCTCTGCTTGCTTCTGTGAAAGGGGGCCAGCCTTTTTCCTTAACTTCCCCTGGGTCTGTTACCTCAATACTTTCCTCCCCAAAATTGTGCCTGGTTTGGAGACTCATCCCAGCAGTATGTGACGACTACAACAGCTCCTGATAACTCATCTGGTGAGAGAAACCCAGTTTGACAAAGGCTAGAGTAAGAAAGAGGTTAAGGTGAGCATGGAGGCACACAAATCCCAGCACTCAGAGAGCCCAGGTAGAAGGAATGCCTTAAGTTTGAGGTCAGTCTGGGCTACAGACTGAGTTCCAGATCAGTGTGGATTAGAGTGAGACCCTGTCTAACAAAAAAAAAGGGGGAGTGGGAGGAGGAGGGAGGGAAGGAGAATGTGTGTGTGTGGTTACTATTGGTGTTAAAAAATAACAATAAAAGGTGAAATCAACAGTCATGCATGAGGATGCTCACCTAGACTCCCAGGATCTGGGAGGTGGAGGTAGGAGATTAGGAATTTAAAGTCAGTCTTGGCTACATGAGACCTGTCTCTAAAAAAATCACATGGCTCAGAGGATAAAAGTGCCTTCTTGCAAAGCCCAACAGCCCAGGTTCGATTCCCCAGTACCCATGTAAAGTCAAATGCACAAAGTGGCACATGCATTTAAAGTTTGTTTGTTTGCAGTGGCAGGAGGCTCTAGTGTGTTCTCTCTCTCTCTCTCAAATAAATGAATTTTTAAAAAAATAACAGAACTGGGGTGATGGCTCAGTGGTTAAGGCACTTGCCTGCAAAACCTAATGACCTGAGTTCAATTCTCCAGTACCCATGTAAAGCCAGATACAAAATGGTGCATGCATCTGGAGCTTGTTTCTGAAGGACCTGTGAAAAACCAGACAGACTCCATCTTGGAATTAGAAACTATTTTATAACAAAGTTCTTGATTTAAACTGGCCTGGAATTTCTCTGAGTGTGCTCTACCCCTCTCAAGAATCTCACCACCCTGACTATGCTATCACTCTTCCTAGACCATGATGAGACCCAGGCCATCCAGAAGAGAAAATGCCAATGGGGCAAAGGGTTAATGGCTAAAAGTTTTGAGAGGGAAGAAATCTGAAACCAGTGAAGCTGTAAAAGAGTTAACTATAGGGAGGCTGGCTAAACTCCTCCCCACTCAGCAACCAAAGAATCTTAGAAAACCTAACAGAAAGAAGTCCCTGAAGAAAAGACAGAGAGGGTAAGTAAATAAGCTAGGTAAAGCCTTGGCACAAAATTCGGGAGACCCCAGGTTTGATCACCAGCACTACATAAAACAAAACAGAAAAACATGAAATGGAAACAAAACAGACTGAAAGGGGAAGGAGATATGGGGGAGGGGGAGGAAAGCATAATGGCTTATGAACGATGATTATGGAAGCTATCAATAAAGTTAAAAAAAACAGAAAAACAGTACACATGCACACGCACACACACAAAACACTTGCTGAACTGTACACTTTAAAATAAGGGTGGGGCTGGAGAGATGGCTCAGCAGTTAAAGGCACTTGCTTGCAAAACCTGATGGCCTGGGTTCAGTTCCCCAGTACCCACATAAAGCCAGATGCACAAAGTGGTGCATGCATCTAGAGTTCATTTGGAGGATCTGATACACTGATACTCACCCCCCTCAAGTAAATTAAATATCAAAAATAAAGGAGCTGGAGAGATGGTTCAGTGGTTAAGGTGCTTGCCTGCAAAGCCTAAGGACCCAAGTTCAATTCCCCAGTACCCATCTAAAGCCAGATACACAAAGTGGTGCATGCATCTAGAGTTTGTTTGCAGTGGCTACAAGCCCTGTCATTCATTCATTTTCTCTTTCCCTCCCTTCCTCTCCCTCTCCTTAGAAACAGACATTAAAAAAAAAAGAAAAAATAAAGAAAATAAGGGCGACTTTTAATGGTGTGTATTATATCTTAATGTTAAAAACAATCACAATTTAATAATGTTAGAATAAGAATAAATCCTCTCAGTTTTTTTTTCCTGCAGCTGAAGCCCTAAGGACAAATGGCAGAAATGCAGCTTTTCTGAATCTTGTCTTTTTTCTGTGTACAGGACTACTACTCTCCACCTCCAATTTCCCTCTGCGGGGATTTAATGTTTACACAAAACCAAGGAGAGAAAAAAAAAAGTGCAAACAGCTTATCTGTAACTGTGAAAAGTTCAGTTCTCTCTCATTTGTAGCTAACACTTTACCAACAGCACAGCATGAGCCTGGCATCTTAGCAGCCTGGGAAGGAAGTCAGGAACTTCTAAACTGCTGAAAGATAAAGCTGCCACTTTCCAAGTTACTGACAGAAGTTCCTCCCTGTCTAAGCGACTACTGGGAAAAGAACTGCCAATACCTTGAAACTAGTTTCCAAGCCACACTTTTTTGTTTTCTAAAGGCTGAAATGACCCTGTGGGTAACTAGCTTCATACATGCTTGCAATTGCTTCCTTTTATACTGAAGTAAAACAGTTTTTCAAAAGCAAAAGGCACTAAAAACAGCTGAAAGGAAGAGAGAAGCTCACCAGCAAGGCAATGAGCAAAGTACAACAATCTGTAAAAAAGACTCTAAGGGAAAGAGAAGTTACTTCCAAATCTACTTTTTAAGAATCTTTCTCTGTCTCCTGAGTTCAAAGAAATGCCCACAGGGCCATCTTATCCACTGGATAACACAGTATGATGTACACACAAAAGATACTCATAAATTGTACCAGGAGGAATTAAAGCTATAAGACAAAGAAAATCTCCAGCCAAGCGCCGTAGTGCATATTTACTCCCAGCACTCAGTAGATAGCCTAAAC